>JAMBMQ010000043.1:155355-188181 GCA_024363595.1 Xenopus borealis | reverse complement strand
AGGCCATGAACCTAATGGATCTCTGGTGCTGGAGAAACCCTGACACAAGGGAATTTTCTTGCTTCTCGGCTACCTATAACACCTTATCCCGTATTGATCTTGCCCTAGCATCTGCAGAAGTGTTACCCTGGGTGAATTCTGTGGAATACCTACCCAGAGCAGTATCTGATCACTCCCCCTTAATGGTAAAACTAGACCTTATTCCAGGACCCAGAGAGCGTCTCTGGCGACTTAGCCCAATATGGTTAACACAACCTAATATTAAGGAAGCAAATGAAGTGGCCCTCAGAGAATACTGGGAACTTAATCCTGGTACAGCAACCCTGGGGAATGTGTGGGAAGCAGGTAAAGCCACATTGAGGGGAGCACTCACCTCAGCAATCAAAGGAGCTAGAAAGGAAGCTACTCAGGTACTAGAAGAAAAACAGAAAGCATTAATTCAGGCTGAGGAGAACTATATTAAAAATGCAGGACCAGATACACTCCACACCTTTAGGGCAGCACAAATAGCGCTAGAAGAAACCAGAGTAAAAATGACGCAGAAAAGGCTGTTGTACGCCTCCCAAAGAACATTTGATAAAGGGGAGAAGAATGGGAAAATCCTAGCATACCTCTCTAAGTCCCAAACTCCATCCAACATTATCCCTAAAATCACCTCCCCCTCAGGTAACATAGTAACAAGCCCCTCTCAGATAGCTGATGCTTTTGCAACTTACTACAAAACCTTATATGCCACACGAGTCAACTACTCACTAGAACAATTAAACTACCTAGATGAAATCCAATTTCCTCAATTGCCAGCATATGCGAATACCCTTCTTAACGCCCCTATTACTTTAGTAGAAGTGCAAGATGCAATAGCCTCCCTCCAATCCAACAAAACTCCTGGTCCGGATGGTCTTCCAGCAGACTGGTATAAAACCTCCAGTGAAATCCTCTCGCCCTGGTTACACAAGACTATAATACATGCCAGTGGGGACGGTCACCTTCCTCCCTCATTCAACGAGGCGGTGATAGTGGTCATTCCAAAAGAGGGGAAAGACCCCCTCAACTGTGGATCCTATAGACCTATCTCCCTGTTAAACACAGATGCCAAGGTATTTGCTAAAATGAACCAGACCAAACTGGATTTATGCCTAATAAATCTACCAATGTGAACATTCGAAGACTATTTACAAATCTGCATGCAACCCATAGTAACCACGGTTCAAGAATAGTAGCGTCACTAGACGCAGCAAAAGCGTTTGACTCTATAGAATGGACATACCTTTGGGAAATTTTGAGAAGATTTGGTTTGGGGGACCAATTCATTAGATGGGTGAAACTACTATACGAACAACCAGTAGCAAAAGTCAGCTCCAATGGTCATCTATCGGCTGCATTCAACTTACATAGGGGCACCCGACAGGGATGCCCATTATCACCATTCCTCTTTGCCCTGGCAATAGAGCCACTGGCAATTTTGGTTCACCAGGCAAATAACATGACAGGGCTCCGCCTGGGGAGAGTAGAAGAACGCATATCTCTGTATGCTGACGACATACTGTTATACCTGGACAACCCAGGCGACTCCCTCCAGGCGGTCCTGAGCATAGTGGACCACTTTGGACGATTTTCGGGACTAAAAATCAATTGGGAAAAATCAAATATACTTGCCATTGACACCAACATTAACCCCAACTTATTCCCTCCCACCCCTCTAGTCTGGGTGGATTCGTTCAAATACCTTGGCATTGTGATACATAGAGATTTATACGCCATCATACCTGCTAACCTAGAACCAATCCTCTCCAATATGAAAGACAAGCTGAAAGTGTGGGCTAATCTACCCATCTCAATTTGGGGTAGGATCAACCTCATAAAAATGATATTTCTTCCCAAATTCCTCTACATCTTCCACACCCCCCTGTTCCCATCCCTCGCTCCTTCTGTACCTCTATCGATATGGCCCAAACATCATTTCTCTGGGCAAACAAGCCTCCCAGATTTGCTAGAGCCAAACTACAAGCCCCTGTTAGTGAGGGGGGACTGGGCCTCCCGCAATGGTATTTTTACTCATTGGCAGCCCAGGTATATTATATACACTGGTGGTTTAATGCAGACCCATATAACCCGAATTTCCCATTACAGGCCACTTTGGCAAGCTCAATAGAGTCACTCCAATATATTCCATTTCGCAAATTTTCTGATCTGCACACAAATCACCCAGTTATAACCACACCATACAAAGCATGGGCAGCAGCACTTAAAGTTTGCAATTTAACATTACCCCTTCTCTCGCCCCAATTACCTCTATGGGGGAATTCTTTCCTTCCACATATGCAACACATAGTAGAATATAGGAAATGGCCACAATGGGGCCTACGGACACTAGGGGACTTGGTGAGGGATGGAGTGATACGCCCCAGGACAGAAATCAAACATGTTCAAACCCAGCAACAACTTCCCTGGTTCTCCTACTTTCAGCTCAGACAGGCCACCAATACCCAATTTCGAGGGACTGTCATCAATCCTACAACCTGTAAGATAGAATCAGCCCTTAGAACCCCCGCCACTAAGAAACTTATTACCAGACTGTACTCACTTCTCTTAGCTACTATTAAACCTCCATTTAAGGCAGCAGGTGCAGCCTGGAGCAGAGATATCCCAGAGTTGGAAGATGAGGATTGGGAGGAGGCGACTGGGAGAGCCTATGACTACATAGTATCAACTAGAGATAGACTAATTCAATTTAAGATCCTACATAGATTACACCTAACCCCAAATAGGCTATTTCGTATGAACCGATGGGACTCTACACAGTGTCCTAAGTGTAAGGCCTCAGAAGCATCCTATTTACATCTAATCTGGTCATGCCCCCGAATCCAAGCCTTCTGGTCCCAAGTTCTTCACTATATTCAAGAGAAAACTGCACTACCTAGCCTAATAACCCCTCAGGTATGCATTCTTGGTATAATAGACGAGGTTACCCCTAGGGCGGCCATGAGAACACTATTTCGTACATTACTATTCTACGCCAGGAAATGCATCCTCCTGAATTGGATGTCCCCCCAATCCCCTACATTTAATGGCTGGCTGAACCTGCTAAAAACAACACTCCCCTTAATACAAATTACCTACATTGCAAGAGGATGTCCCCAGAAATATGAACTAGTGTGGCGAGACTGGCTGGAAGCCACAGAAGAGCCTTAATGACAAAGAGGACAAACTAACAGAGACATAAGCATCTGCTCAATAGAATTAGAGAACACAATACCATAATTGAATTAACTATGTATAATGTACAGGACTATCAGTATGCTGCATTATGACAACTGTAAGAAACTGGAACCACAAATGATATAATGTTACATTGTTTATTGTTATAAAATGCTCTCTGTGCCGACGAGCGTTTCGCTATTTGCTTTGTCAAATGTGTGCGCTGAGTCGGACGCCAACTATAAATAAGCTCTTACTGCAACGTCATGCGAGCCACGTGGTCATCCTTTCAGTGTATCCTTACTATTGCTACAATGTATCCTCTCCGTGCTGACATCAATCGCTACATCTCGCGCCTATTGATTTCAAATTACGCGTGAGGAAATCCTTCTATTGTAGCGATGTCAGTCTCAAAGATTTAAATAGCGGTTAGAACTAAAAAACAGATTAAACAATAGAGGATACTCAGGGAAATCCATCAAAAGAGCCTACAATAGAGCCATATATACAGAGAGATCAATACTACTCACAAAAAAGATCAAAAAGGTGGAAGATAATACAGTAAGATTCATTACTACATATAGTAAAAATAGCCAAACGGTACAGAGTATAATTAACAAACATTGGCCAGTTCTTCTAGAAGACAACCACCTAAGAGTAGCCTTACAAGACAAGGTATCTATATGTTATAGAAGGAGCCCAAACCTCAAGGATCTTCTATCTAGAAGTCATTTCCAACCACAGGGTAAGCAAATCAAGAATAGGGGTTGTTTCCAGTGTGGGGAATGTAATGTGTGTGAAAAGATAAAGAATGTCAATTCCTTTATAGACAGATTTGGAAAAGAACACCAAGTTAACGATTATATTAACTGTAAAAGCCACGGAGTTATTTATTGTATTGAATGTCCCTGTCCGAAACGGTACATTGGAATGACCACACAGAAACTAAAAATAAGGATACAGCAACATTGTAGCTCCATTAGAACAGCCAATAATTACAATAAACCAGAACACTCATTATCCACAGTGGCACAACATTTAAAAAAAATGCCACACAATGTATCCGTCTAAAGTTAAAGTGTGGGCATTGGAGAAAATTAATCTGGGAATTAGGAAGGGCGATTTGGAAACAGCATTATTGAAAAGGGAAAGGTATTGGATATACAAAATTAATACAGTTTCCCCCAATGGGATAAATGAAAAGAATTTATTTACACATTTCCTATGAATCAATATCATTTTATTTGATTTTAATTAATCATTTCCCTTTTTTAAAAAATTAATTATTAAAAGTTATATTTTAAAGAATTAAAATAATATATACAATATACAACTTTAGTTAGTTCAAACTACTGAAACCATCAAAGTAGCGTAAGGGGTATTTTGAAAAATCTACATAAACCCAATGATGTTATCCAGATTACCTAAATAATGAAATGATGATAAAAATTACAAATGCATCTATAGGGTTAAACCGCTATTTAAATCTTTGAGACTGACATCGCTACAATAGAAGGATTTCCTCATGCGTAATTTGAAATCAATAGGCGCGAGATGTAGCGAGTGATGTCAGCACGGAGAGGATACATTGTAGCAATAGTAAGGATACGCTGAAAGGATGACCACGTGGCTCGCATGACGTTGCAGTAAGAGCTTATTTATAGTTGGCGTCCGACTCAGCGCACACATGCCTTTGACAAAGCAAATAGCGAAACCCACGTCGGCACAGAGAGCTCCTTTTAATTGATTTTACCTTCAATACTATCTTTGGGGGAACCTTTTTAATAGAATCGCTGTGGTTAAACCAAGACCTTCCTGGTTCTTAACACTTTTATCTTGAAATCTGTTTTCTCTTCCATGCACACAAGGATTTATGATTTTTTAGCATAGTTCTTGATTTAAGTGGCAGTTAAAAATCGAGACCACAGTCCTTGTGTAGCAGCCTTCTCACTCTTGTGGGGTCCTGCAGATAGCCAAACAACAGATAGCCCTTACAGGACTTCTCCACCCCTCTATTATTTCCTTTCACCAATACTACAATCCAGGTCCATTTTAAAACGATTAATTAATCCAGAATATTTTTCACGATAATCACAATGGAATTATATTAATTTAAAGCATTTATTTTTGTATAATCATGTATCTATAATTCATTAGTTTAAAAAATTTATTTTCACAATTAATTAGTAGGAGTATATAATCAATTATTGTATTAACACTTAGCATGTATTAATTCTCTTATATAGCAAATTGAATAAATTTTTTATATTAATTGATATGCACTAGCACTTTATATTTATAATTCAATCAGTGTCCTGAAGGCCGTGGTAACTTAATTTATCACATAGATTGTCTGTATCGATGTAAGGGGGTTTTCTCTTTTCTATTTATACAAGTTACTGGATCCATAACCACCTCTTTTAACTGCAGAATGTTCTAGCACAACCTAGTGTTTGAATTAGAGTTTAATTTTCCCATTCCCAATTCAGCCCACATGTTGAGTTAAACATTCCATCCTGCTCTTGCTGATTGATTGCATTAGACTCCAAGCAAGTCCTCCTGTTATCTACCATCAGAGAGTTCTGCTTGTGTTAAATACATTGTAAGCAACAGCCAGAATGATATGCTTACATCAGAGAGTTGTAGCATTATCAGTTACATACTTCTCAAACCTGTATAATAGTGTGACATTCTCTTCAAGAACATCAGGCATCAAAGCAACTTACAACACTTAGGGGCAAATTTACAAAATTTTCCTCGAATCTCGTCGAAATTCGATAAGCATTCAACCATCGAATGCTTATCGAATAGTTCTAGGCGATCATTTTGCTCAATATTTGATTTCTCGATTAAATTTTTCACAAAAAAATCGTACTTTTGCCTTCCATTTGAATGATCATGGCGTTTGATCGTACGAATGGTATTCGAGGAGGTCTTTGCCAAAGAGGCCTATGGGGGGGGGGGGTTCCCATAGGCTTCTATTGGTATTCGATAGGTTCAATCTGGGGAAGTAGGCATTCGAAGGATTTTAACATTTTAAATCCTTCGATCATCGAATGATCGAATATTCGATCATTCCATTTATTTGATAATTCGGTATTCGATGATCGAAGATACCGAATTTGCATATTCGATCATCCGAAAAAATCGTACGATCGGTATTCATTCGAATTCGATTGAACTTCGATGTCTTCACACAAATTTTGTAAATCTGCCCCTTACTGTAAGTATATAAACAAGCCATGTAATTACAGTTCTCTATAGAACATATTATAGAAACAATCACCTCTTTGAGGAATATTAAAAAAACACAGGAAAAATTGCACAAAGCAGATATGGGGTCCTTATATCTGGAGTTTTTTTGACCCTATCATTTCAATTTTGTTGTCTCTTTATTCTGAATCAGTTTAATTCATGTGTGCTTCCAGAGTAGAAAGTGGCTCTTTGGAGCCCCAGGTGAATGCCTTACCCCCTGCCAGGGTAATTAATACAGTTCAACTAGAAACAGCAGAACTCCTGTAGTTTTAAAAAAGTGAATCTTTACTTTAAAAGTGCCTCAAGGCAATGTTTCGGGCCTGATTTTAAAAAAAAAGAAGTAAAAAAAAAAGCCCTTACCCTCAACACCCCAACCAACCAAAGCTTGTTTGAAAAAGTTCTTCAAACTAATATTAAATATAACACCGATTGACCACAGTCCATTAAATACTTAAAAAGTGCTGATGCAAATAAAACAATTAAAATAAATGAAACACCTATTGACCACCTTTAAGCAGGGGCTCTTAAGTGCTAGTGCTAAATGGTTATAGGATGTGAATCAAACCAAAACCAGCATTTGAGAAATAAAAGTATGAAAATAGAAAGGTGGAGAAGTCACAAGAAAGTAAAGCCTGTTTTGTTTTCTGGCCCTGGGACCCCACACGAGGAGAAAGTTGTGGTTTTTATATAATAAAGTGTGTGGGTCATGTTATTCCTAATGGGACTATCCTTAGGTGTATTCCGGAATCCCATTGGGTGGAGGCACTGCCAGAGAAGAAGAATTCCCAGTACCCTTTCATCTAGCAAAGGAAACTCAGGACCTTTAAGTTGGTGAAATATTGTGATGTACCACTTAGGCACCAGGGGGGTGGCAAAAAATTGGTTACAAGTGTATCAAAGTTAAAAAAAATAATAGGGATCTAATCCCAAAATCAAAGAGCTGGAGTTTTGCCAACGCGCGTTTCGCCTGTGACTTTGTCAAGGCAAATCTGAGTTCTCTCATTCAAAATCTCACTTTTAAAACCTTCCATATCTAGAAAGTCTTGTGAGAATTGCATGTTTACGCTGATGTCATCGCGCAGCATCTATTAGTATCGCCACGCCACACCATTACTATCTGCAATAGTTTCAGGAAGAATTGATTCTCCCCCTCAGTATATTCTGGAGATTTTTTCAGACAACTCTCAACTGCAGCCAAACCTGCTGTATGCGTAATGGAAGTATAGACTGCTGACATCCAGACTTGTTAAATTTGTTTGGTCAGTAACATGGCAATCATCCAAAACATGTAGTAGTTGATTAGTATCTTTAAGAAAAGATCCGGTATTACGCACTATAGGTTGCAAAACCTTATCCAAATTAATTGATAACTGAGAAAAGGTGGAATCAGTGTTTGCAACTAAAGGTCGCCCTGGTGGATGATGCAAATTTTTGTGGATTTTTGTTATAGTGTAAAACAAAGGTGTAATAGGATTAACTTTGTACAAAAACTCATCAATCACCTTGTTATCATATGCTTGTCCAACCACTTCTTTGATCTTATCCTGTATATTACAAAAGGGGTCACTAGATAAAATGGAATATACGGCTGTATCTGCCAATTGGGTTTCAATCTAACTCACATAATAGCTCTTATCCAGTATGACCAGTGAACCCCCCCTTGTTAGTAGGTTTAAAGGTGATCGGGGAATGTCATTAAAGTTGCAAAACATTGCGCACCAATAAGAGTAAAAATCCACATCTCGCAATGCAATATTGTTCCTTAAACGGTTATACCATTGCGAATCGTTATTGTGCAGCGTGAATTGTAATTGCACACTCTTAAGAAGTGCTTGAAGGTGTCGTAATCTTTTGGAGCAAACATTGCGACTTTTTCAGTAAGAAGTTTTATTGCATTGACAGCGCATTAGCGCAAAGTATAAAATTTGCAAACGGCCTTCCGCTGACAGAATAGTCTTTTGCGTTATCGACTTACATTCCCCTGGATATCTTTATATGTCAATATCTCTGACAGATGTTTTCTCTCACAATACGTCAGATTATTTCTCATATGCAATTTGGGATCAGACTTTAATTTTGCTTTAAATTTACCCACACCAGACTTGACCAATTTCACATATGTTTCCACTACTGGGTCTGTGATTGGACAGATATACTAACTCTTATTCCTTAACCCCACTTTTTTAAGTGCTACTGTGGATATAGCAGAATCTTTAGGGATTGTTATCTCATGTGCTACAGGGTCAATATGTGAAAAAAAGGATTTCAAATCTAAATTGCGAAAAAATCTCTCCACGTCTATGACCAATCAAAAAACACTACAATCCCGCATTGGACAAAAATATAAACCCTTACTGAGTAAACTAATTTCTCCAGCAGTGAAATTAAATTTAGAGATATAGATTACCAAGGTTTTTTGTAAGTCTTGACCTTCCAATATGGTTGCTCCCTCCATTCAAAATAGCCTCCAATGTCCTCTACCCCCCTCTCCTTTTCATTGCAAAAGTTGTGCCATGCATGTCCTATAAAAGAGGAGGATGAAATATTTGAGGTGGAATCACCATACTGTAGCTGCTGATCCTGTGGGACATGAGATAATGATCCCTTAAGATTCTGATCCACACTAGCACTCCCCCTACTGAAGGGGATAATCAATTGTTCCTGTAAACTATTGCAGATAGTTTTATGTGATTTTTGTTTGGTGACACCATTTACAAACAGTAATAAGGGATGGCAATGGGGAGCAATGTTGCCCCCACATATATCAAACTTTATTTGGCAGAGTTTGAAAATAATTTTGTTTATACCAACATATTGTTTCAGCAACATTGTTCCCTTTATTATTGGTACATCAACAATATGATCATGTTGGTAAAGGGTCTGTGGATACATAAGCTGCATTCCATCAGACTTTGAATTCAGCAGTGCTCACTTTAAAATCTACAACATGTCATGATAAGGAGAAATTAAATTTTTTGACTGTTCTGATTTATAAAAAGGGGCACTCGAGTGGGGACTGAATAATCTGAATAATCTATTACACAACACCAGCTTTCACCCACCAGCTTTACTTAAATCTTTATCAATGACACATCTTAAAAGGGCTAAAAGGAATGTTTCCAGTGAGCAACAATGTGACTTGAGTTTGAAAGAAATGTCAGAACAGTTTATAGAGCAGGGTAATCCTCAAAGTCAGTTGGAAGAGAACCTCACAACAATTGAGAATACAACATTTAGGCAGCTTGGAGATCCAAAAAGTAGGGACATTAAAGAAAAGGAAAACGCTTTGGCTTTTGTTAGCCAGTATTTAGTTGCTATTGATTGTGTCAGGAAGATCATAAGAAACACTGGCCAATATTACAGACAGGTGCCTCACAGATTAAAGAATTTTTGTCACTCCCCATAATGGCGTTTAAACAAAATAAAAATTTAAGGGACCTTTTGGTAAGGGCTGACATAGGTTCATTAAAGAAACAGAAACAATTATTATTGGGCACACCTCAGAAGTGGACATCCCCCTGTCTAACATGTGTGCACTGTAATAACATTACAAAATGTACTTTCTTTACACACCCACGTACAGGTACAATTTTTCTGATTACCAAATACTATTCTTGTAACTCTAGATATGTGGTGTACATGATTAAGTGCCCTTGTGGGTTGGCTTATTTGGGTGAAACTACACAGAAGGTAAATGAGAGGATCAAACAACAAAAATCCACTATACATTATAAACAATTACATTTACCTATACCTGCACATTTTCATGAAAAAAAAAACAGACAGTTTGACAATTACGATATCAGGTCTTCGATAATGTGGAACCACTCAGGCGAGGTGGTGATAGACAATTAATGTTTAAGAGATTAGAGATGTGCTGGATTATGCACCGGGCGGTCTGAATAGGGAATACATTCGTTTACTGTTTATGTGAGACTGTAAGATTTAACAATATGGAAGCTCCAGATTCAAGGTAATTCTGGGGTGTTTGTCCCCTGAATTCAGAAGAAAAAGCTTTTCCATGATATCTAACATAAGGAAACAGTAAAGTGAGACACTTTATTACTGTCCATTATTTATTGCTACAGGTATGGGATCTGTTATCTCTAGTGATGGGCGAATTTATTCGCCAGGGGCGAATTCGCGGCGAATTCCCACGATTCACCTCTGGCGAATAAATTCTCGAAACGCCAGCAAAAATTCGCCTGGCAAAAATTCGCTGAAAAAAAGGAGTCACGCTTCGTTTTTGATGCATTGCGTTGTTTTCATTGCTTCGCGTCAAAAACGAAGCGCGACTCGTTTTTTTCAGCGACTCGTTTCGGGAATTTTTTTGCCAATTCGTGACATTGCGATGGAAATTCGCAAATTTTTTGGCGAAGCAAAACGGAGTAGATTCGCCCATCACTAGTTATCTCAAAACCCTTTATCCAGAAAGCTCCAAATGACGGAAAGGCTGTCTTCCATAAACTAAATTTTATCCAAATAATCAATTTTTTTTTTAAATTATTTTCTTTTTCTCTGTAATAATAAAACAGTATCTTGCACTTGATCCCAACTAAGATATAATTAATCCTTATTGGAAGCACAAACAGTCTGTTGGGTTTATTTAAGGTTTATATGATTTTCTAGTAGACTTAAGGTATGAAGATCCAAACTATCAAAAGGATACGTTATCCCGAGCATTCTGGATAATAGGTCCCATGCCAGTACAATGTTTAAAGACACTTTTTCACAATTGTAAGTGATTATTACAATGTATTTATAAACCTCGATTTTCAAATTCGAATTAAAATTCTAATTGAGCTTGGATTATTCCCAATTTGAATTTCAGAGTTTTGACCATGAAAACTGAGAAATTCAAATTTGAATTTACTATTTGACTTTTAATAAATCTGCCCCTTAATACATATAAAATAACTGAGTTTCTGATTAATCAGGTTGAAAAAAAAATGTATTTCTCACTATACAATGTCAAGTAAGGATTGAGTAATAGATTAAGTAAGGATTTACAAACTGTTAAGTCTGTGGTTAGATATTAAACAATACCCTAACTGAAAAAATATCTTACAATTAAATATACACTTTAAAAATCTCAAACAGTCAAGCTACAGATACATTTTAAATAACATGACATCATTATCACATAAATGATTAAAATCCAGTAACGACCATGTTGTGAATTGTCAATGCTCACAATGTATGTTGCTGGTTTGTGAACAACCTTACATCTACATAACGATCACAAGGAAATACGCCCCTAGAAACGCTGGTTATTAGCATTGTGTTATGTGTAACTTGTATCTTTGTAAGGTAGTCATTATTAATTATGGCCAGAAGAGAGGACCTGCACACATAGGACTTATGAAATAATTAAAAAGATTTTTATTTCAAGTGAGACAAGGACTAACGTTTCGGTCAGCAATCTGACCTTTCTCAAAGTGCATATACAAACAAGTATGTTTCATTTTTCTATATATATATACAACAGACTACACACTAAAAATTTAAATAATTGATACAGATGCAGTCACTTGGATTTGTGAGTTGAATGCTCTTCATTAATTGAAGAAACTGTGTTATCTAAAGTTATCTTAACTCATTTAATGCATTTAACCTTTTCATTAGCATACCAAAGCACCATTGTTTTCAATGGTGAACTCTTTAATTGGATGGGATGCTGTGACACAATATTCTGTGCTAAGTGGGATAAATGGGATAGATGAGTTAAGTTATTCTGTGTCAAATGTACAATCCAACGTGGCTTCATCTGTAGCTCTGTTTTTTCCTGCATCAAAGACCACCTAATGCAGCTAAACTACACAGCATTAATAATCTGATTTTTTACTTTTTGATAAAACGCACACTGTGATGGGGCACTACTATTTTGTATTACTTTAGTCTTGGTGATCATAGATCATAGATCACTTGTATAAAATGTTTTATATATTCCGTCTTTTGTTTTCTGCATCTTAGTTGATTGTTTTGTTTGTGAGCATTTTGTGTTTTGATGGACACTTTGCATAAGTAATTCACAGTATGAAGACCACTTTTTCCCACCACATTAGTCCTTGTCTCACTTGAAATGAAAACCTTTTCATTTAGTCCTGTGTGTGCAGACCCTCTCTTCTTTCTATACTACGATTTTTTGGCTACTACACCCAGGCACCATTGACTTTTTACATGAGAGTGCTGGTATTCCTCACATGAATATCATTATTAATTATAGTTGTATAATATTCCCCCTCTATTATTTACTTCAGTAATGTTTATGGAAAAGACATTCATATTGATAGCGTTTGGTGGGGTTTCTGCAAACTGTATTTCTGCTCTCATATTCCTTTATTATGGAGAAATGACTGCCTGGTTTTTGATCTGGTGATAAAAAACTTTTCAACTCTTTATGATTGACAACCTGCTATTTGATTTTTGTTTTCCAGAAATGTGTGCAAGGGCTGAGTATTCTCTAACTTCAGCTTGTGTCTGGAAGTTGGATTGAAAAGGATTCAAAAGGCTTGGGTTGCTCCTCCATATGTAAGGACAACATACTTTATACGTGTGCAGATAAATGTCAGTTATATCCCAAGAGCTTGCTCTTCAACCACTGGATAATTAGCTCTTACACCTAAAGATCTTATTCTATAAGGATAGTACTTTGATGGATGTGAACAAATATTTTACTGTCAATATGTTTTGCAACTTACAGTTTCCCAGAGTTTTTTTCTGGGTATGGCACCCCATGTCCAGTTTGCTTGAATCTGTCTGCCAGGGGCTATGTTGGAGGACTTACAAACTTGGCCTTTCTAGAAGGATTTGGTTTTTGGTAATATTTGAGGATGCCTGTTTACTTACATTCCCAACAAACTGCTGCATCTACCTTTCAGATGTCCTCTTACAGGAAACTAATGACTGAATCAACTGAAAGGGTACAATATGTTGCAAATGTTCTGACTTATACTAATTGCAGATGTTTTATGCCAGACTAAAATAAAATAGGTTTTATTTTAAAATAGAGGAGTCTGAGTTCCCAGGCTCACTTCATAGCTGCACTGATGGCTCAGCTCAATCTAGTCAGTGGCTGACTCAGGATATGATTCATAAAGCTTTAATAAAAATTTATGTAAACAAGTCTACAGGGCCTGATGGCATACACCCCCCCCCCCCCCAAGAGAGCTTAGTTCAGTTTCAGACAACCCCAAATAGTAGTATGTTTCTTGGTTGATTTTGGGTTGATAGTGTTCCACCTTTAAATAATGGTACCAGTATGGTTGTAACACTTACAAAAAAAATGAGTTAATTTCTTCAGTGTATATAATAGAGGAGTCAGAGTTCCCAGGCTCACTTCATAGCTGCACTAATAACTCAGCTCAATCTAGTTAGTGGCGGATGCAGGATATGATTCATAAAGCTTTAATAAAAATTAACATAAAGAAGTCTCCAGGGCCTGATGGTATACACCACCAGGTTGTAAGAGAGCTTAGGTCAGTTTCATACTGGCCTGTATTTCTGATTTTCTCAGATTCACTTTCATCTGATATGGTATCTATGGATTGGAGAAAAGCTGATGTCATTCCAATATTTAAAAAGGGATTTAAATCTTAGCCTGGCAATTATAGGCCAGTAAATTTGACATTTGTGCTGGCCAAATTATTTGAAGGCTTATTAAGGGATAGTGATGGGCAAATAAATTTGGCAGGCACAAATTTGTAGTGAATTTCCGCATTTGACATTCATGGCGTCAAAATTGTTGCCTGCGTCAAAGTTGTCTCCGACTTCAAAATTTGTGTTTCGTGGATTATTCACGTTTCATAAATTTTGGGGGAAAATTCACCCATCATTAATAAAGGATAACATTCACATTTTTGTCCTAGTGAATGGCATTATGAGAAGTAATCAGTATGACTTTATGAAGGATACGTCATGTCAGACAAATTTGATTGATTGTTCCTGAAGGACTTAGGGGAGGATATTGTAAAAGTAATGTATCAGTGTTTACAGATGACACAAAACACAAAGCCCAATTAATTCCATCCAGGATGTGGCATCCCTGAAACGGGATGTTGTGGAAATCCCAGAATAGGCAGCACTCCAGAGTTGAATAAAACGCCTTTATTATTCAATAGAAGGGCAACATTTCACAGCAACGTTTCGAGACTGTCACGGCTCTTTATCAAGCTAACATACAAGTGTGAAAAATCTCATTTTATACTTCTTTGGTTCATCACCACCTACTGTTAATATAATATAATACACAAATACAAATCGTGAAATAAAAACTTGACTTATCTGTTACAGTTTCAGTTAGAAGTCCATATTTTACATGTAGCCAAATGCATCTTCATAAAGACTGTGTAAAGGAATGTATTAAAAACTATGTTAAAAACATATAAATTACTGAAAAACAGTAGACATCATATTCCATGTTTAATCCATTAGGAGAGAGGCTATGCATTTTTCTGATCCACCATGCCTCCTGAAATAGCAGTTTCTTTGCTCAATTACCACCCCTTCTCATTCTTGGGACAGCATCCACAATCCGGAACCTTAACTGTTGTACAGCATTTCCTGCTTCCACTTAATGTTTTGCTATTGGCTGGTCCAGCCTTTTGCATTTTATTGCTGATGTGTGTTCCCTGATCCTATCTCTGGCCATATGTGTGGTTTGACCACTAGGCCACATGGGTATTTTATAGCATACACTACATATGTGGTTGTACATGAAATCGATACTTCACAAATTTACTAAGTCCATCACTGGCGTAAATTCAAAAGCAATGTAGATAGTCTAGCTCAATTTCGCACGTTAACACTGGCGAAGTTGCAGATTCTCCAAATGACTAAGTTTCTGTGTTTTCAGAACATAACCCCTTCGCCAGAGTTCACTTCACCAGGTTAAATGTAATAGAGTAGATAGGAGGTTAAGAAAATAAATGTTAAAATTTTTTCTAAGTCCCAAAATAAACTTTTTTTGGTACCCTGCTCCCCCCTTAATTTCCTAACATAGGGCACATATACTAGACTAGGAGCACGTGTGTAGGGCAATAAAAAAACTATATTAGTCTTTATTAGGGTTCCCTATGCTTTTGTACTGTTATGCATTCACTGTAACACATACGGCCATTCAAAGTTTTAAAGTACCAACCGTATGCAAATAAGCCTTCACTAGCGCAACTTTATCAAACCTGATGAACTTACGCTGGTGTAACTTCGCTAGCTTGCGCCAGCTAAAGAGCAAGTTTGCTTTTTAATGAATTTGGCTCGCCTGGCGCAGCTTCACCACATAGTAAATTTGCCCCAATGTGTGTTATCTGACACTTTCCTTTTTACATGAACAAGTTGTGATTTTGGTAAAGATCTTTTAGTTTGAGATGGATAAAAGAAAGAGAAGTGAATAAAGGTGATTTTATACATCTCTTTAATAAATAAATCTGTTTCTAACTCCCATCTTGTTGAGAAAATCACTTGAATTCTGCACATAGGATTGTTGTGAGTAGTGATGGGCGAATCTCACCCGTTTCGCTGGAAATTCGCGAATTGGCGAAAAAATTCGCAAAACGAGTCACGCGTCGTTTTTGACGCACGTCGTATCAATTGCGGCGTTTCCGTCGCATCGTTTTCGGCTTGCGTCGCGTAGTTTTCGACGCGTCGTGCCAAAAACAACGCGCAAATCGGTTTTTTTGGCGAATTTTCACTGGCGTTTCGCAAATTTATTCGCCAGCGACGAATCGCGGGAATTCGCCGTGAATTCGCCCCTGGCGAATAAATTCGCCCATAACTAGTTGTGAGGTAACAAATGGTCTAATAACTGTATCCACAAACCTTGCCAGGGGGGTGAATGCTAAATCAATACCGCCCACTATAGGCTTTCCAGGAGTTGTTGCAAGTTTTTGTGGATTTTTGGCAAGATATAAATCCCAGGGGTCACAGGGTTCTCCTGTACTAAATAGCAAGCCTAATTGATCACTTCTAACAGTAGGTGGTGCTATAACAAAGAAGTATAAATTGAGATTTTGCACACTTGTATGTTAGCTTGATAAAGAGCTGTGACAGGCTCAAAACTTTGCTGTGAAATTTTGCTCTGCTATTGAATAATAATGGCGTTTTATTCAATTAGAGTGCTTCCCATTCTCAGATTTCCACAAGTATTCCTAAGTGTGGAGGGACACTGGGTAGGTGAACCTAAATTACTGAAAATTGAACAAGGTGTGTACTGCCTGAATTTGTTTAAGACTGATATGCCTCCCTGCAATGGGATCTTGAAAAACTGGCAATCTGGGCAGCTAAGTGGTAAATGAGATTCAATGTTGATAAATGTAAAGTCATGCACCTGGGATGTAAGAATATTCACTTATACCCTTAATGGGACTGCACTAGGAAATTCATTATGGAAAAGGAGCTTGGAGTCCTTGTAGATGATAAACTTGGTTGTAGCAAACAATGCCAGTCAGCAGCATAAAGGGAAAATAAGGTCTTGAGCTGTATTAAAGGGGCATTGATTCATGTCAGAAAGGGGTCCTTCTTTCACTGTACAGAGCACTGGTGAATCCTCATCTAGAATATGGTGTACAGTTTTGGTATACAGTGCTCAAACAGGACACAAAGGGTACAAAGAAGGGCAACTAATCTGGTAAAAGGTATGGGAAAACTTAGCTAAGAGACTGGCCAAATTGGGAATGTTCACACTGGAGAAGAGGTGCTTAGGGGGAGAAATGATAACTATGTATAAATATATAAGGATCATATAATAATCTCTCTAATGCTTTATTCACCAGTAGTCTTTCCAGCTAACACAAGGTCACCCATTCCCATTAGAAGAAAAGAGGTTCCACCTAGTGATGGGCGAATCTCCCGAGATTCGCTTCGGCGAAAAATTTGCGAATTTCCAGAGAATCTCCAGAAAAATTAGCGAAATGAGTTGCGGGACGCTTTTGACGCGCATCGTTTTCGGCGACTCGTTTTTCCAGCGAATTTTTGCTAAGCGAAATTTTGCTGGTGATTCACGAATTTATTCGCCAGCAGCGAATCGTGGGAATTCGCCGCAAATTCGCCCCTGGCGAATAAATTCGCCCATCACTTAAAGTGAGAGCTGTGAAGATATGGAATTCACTTCTGAAATCAGTGCTACTGGTTGATACATTAGATAGGTATAAGAAGGGGTTGGATGGAGTTTAGCAATTGAGGGAATACAGGGTTATAGAAGATAACTCATAGTTGAACCAGGGACCATCTTGGAGACCATCTTGGAGTCAGGAAATAATGTTACCCCTATGAGGCATTGGAGAGTCTTCATATGGGGTTTAGGCAGGTTATACATAGGCTTAAAAAAATTAATCTTGATGGACATGTGCCTTTCTTCAATCTAATGTACTATGTTTTTTTTGTATATACTATTCCCAGAAGAGTTATGTAGAGTTTACACAAACCATTTAAATCATATAAAATAGATACAAAATAGATATCATGAGCCAGTGGGTTTTACATTTAGAATATAGAAAGTTTTAAAAAATCTTACTTTCTTGTCTTTTGTCTTCCATGGAATTGCCATTGAGGTTAAATTTAGCTGTTGATCTTGGGGTGCCCACGTAGAGAACTCACCAAGAACGTTTTTGTGCCAATCATCCAGATTAGAAAAGTGGCTATAGATTTGGTATCTAGTGGTAAACTCTCCATTTTCATCAAATGAGAAGATTTCAGCATGTTTGGACTTAAGTTGAACTTTCTTTAAATAATGGTGCAACTTTATAAAACAAATTGAAAACATTTTAATTTATGTGGATCCTTTTTTAAAAGGTGATTTCAGTCAAACAATTAGAAAGAAAACAATGATAGGTCAAACTAAAAAAAAAAAAAATCTACTTAGACATAGAGGCCCATTTATAAAAGTTTTCAAAAGCATGAAAAAACTCACATCTAAAAAAACCTATTACTGTCAAATAATTTAAGAAAAGAAACATGTAAAATGCATCAATGAAAACCAAAGCAACAAGAAATCCAAAAAGCTCATGGAAAAGGAAATGTTTATTTGAAAACTAACAAACAGATCTCCAAGAACAACTAAAACCACAAATGAAAGATTTATCTTGGCCTCTATATGGCTATGACAAACTTTTAAATGGTGTAGTTTTGTATTTGTACTTTTTATTTCATCTGATGACTTGTATTTTTGGTAGTTTAGAGAAATTAGTAGAATCCATGATTGTTAGTGCTAAATAGTAAATAGTGTAAAAAAAATACATGAATGTTAAAAAAATCATCCCATTAGTATAAGGAGAGAATTAGAGTACAGCAGTAAAGTATTATAGCTATATTATAGACATTTTAGTAAATCCATAGAGCCAGGATTGGAGAAATCCACATAGAGAGATTTGTTCAACAACAGTGTTATATCACATCTGGAACCCCAGGCCTTGTGAAATTTGGAAGCTGAAACTCCTGGTCTTGTATTTAAGTTTGATGAGGGACAGGGCACAATTCAGCTATTGGAGGCTCTGATGAAGGGAGAGGAATCTACTCTTTTTGGCATGAAACAACATAGCTTGAAACCCGTGTCTACCATGGAATATTCAAATTTTCCTAGCCACAATATGTCGACATAAACACTGGGTAGGTCCCCTGCTCCCATCAGATCAGAAGTCCCTCCTCCAAGTTAATAAGCCTCCCTCTTGGGGCCAGCAGTCTTTTTTTCTGTCCTTATTAGATAGGGTACCTAGTTCTTAAAAAATCTTGCTTGGACACTCTATTTTCAGGGGCAGGGCGATTACCTGCTTTTCCTAAGATGGCGACCCGAGCCTGTGGGGAGGGCATATGTAAGGGCAGAGTAATGCATTCAGTGCGCTGCTTGTTTGCCCTTCTTGTTTATAGCGAAGGAACGTATTCTCACTTATGCGCATGTGCATTGTCAGCTCTTCCGACCATTGGCAGTATCACTTGTGGGGGGGCGGGGGGTGGTGGCTAAGGTTTTAAATCTTGGCGTTGTTGCCCTGTACAACGCTTCTTTTCCTGAATGTCAGGTCCAGTCTTTTCAGCTCCCTCACAGTGCTTTTTATCCTGCCATAACAGGTACTTCATTTTCTTCTGAGCTGTCTGTGCTCCTCAATTGGAGCTGAATTAATTTGGTTTGCTCATTCTTTTTGACAGCGCATCAGGAGAATGGATCCCGCTAACTCAAACAAAACTGTCCCTAGAGCTAGGTATACTCTCCAATGGGGACTGAAACGTCGGTTGTGCATACTTCATCTTAATACAAGTTTTTTTTCAAAAGTCCCTTGGTGATGTTTTTTTTGCTCTATGTTGTATTTATCTGCCGGATTATTGGAACTCAATCAAGCATCAGCCTTTATGTCTGAGGCTGCCAATGATATGTCTCGTCTTACAGCACGGAATATGGCCTTATCAGTTGCAGCGAGGAGAGCCCTTTGGCTGCGTCAGTGGTCAGCAGATACCCCTTCACAATTGAGTCTGTGTTCATTGCCTTTTGAAGGAGACAGGCTCTTTGGTTCCAGACTAGATGATATAATATACAGATATTCTGGGGGTAAGAGTCAGTTTCTCCCACAGGAGAGGAAGTACTAAAAAGTACAAAGAAGCAAAAGTACCTGCCCTTTAAATCCTTTCTTTTTCAGGAATCTGGAAGAGGTAGAGGTGTAGCAGGTACTTCTAGATCAAACTATAAGGAAGCAGCAAGACCTTTTGCTTGGTCAGGCACCAGGTCTGCAGTTGCCTGAGGATGTGGTAAGCCCAGGGAGGTTGGGAATTTCCAGCCCTCTAAGAAATTATCCTGACTATATGATGGGAAAAGACTCCAAGGTCGGGGCCAGACTTGTGAGTTTTCCTGATCAATGGATCCGACTGGGTCGGACCTATGGGTTTTGTCAATAGTCAAGTCAGGTTATTGGATAGAATTCTCTTCTGTCCCAAAAAGAGGGATTTTCATTCTTTCCCCAGTTCCAAGATCCCCAGAGAAAAGAAGGGCCTTGGAGGAGTATCTAAGCCTTCTGCAGTTCAACAAGGCCATCATTCCTGTTCCAGAGGATCAAAGAGGCAAAAGTTTTTATTCCATTCTGTTTCTGGTGAAGAAATCCTCAGAGGGCTGGAGACCCATTCTAGATTTTAAGAAACTAAACTCCTTCATCACCCCAAAAAAGTTCAAGATGGAGTCTATACATACCATCATCCCAGTGGTTCAGGAGGAAGATTGGCTGGTTTCCATAGATCTCAAAGACGCAGACCTACATGTTCAAGTAGCAGTTTGTCATCAACCATATCTTGGCTTTGTGATAGGCAGGAGACATTTTCAGTTTCATTGCCTGCCGTTTGGTCTGGCATCGGTTCCCAGGACCTTCACAAAACTCTTGGTCTCTAATTGCAGAACTCCGTAAGGAGGGTATAATGTTATGGCACTACTTGGATGACCTTGTTCTATTGAACAAGGGCTCGTCGCTTTTTCGGAAGCAACGAGATTGGGTTCTTTCTTTTCAATCAGCCCACGGCTGGTTAATAAACCTGGAAAAAGGTTCCCTGGAACCATCTCATTCACTGATTTATCTGAGGGCTCTCTTCAATACAAAGAAGGGGGAGGTCTCCCATCCCCTGTAAAAGGCTCAGAAATTGCGACAGAGAGTTTCTCTCATTGTCAGGGAAAACTTGATTCCAGCTAAGGAATATATGTCCTTATTGGGCCTGATGGCTTCTACTATCCCGGTCACCAGATGGGCCCAGTGGCACATGAGGTCAGCAAGTGTTTCTTCAGCAATGGGACAGGTTTCAAAAAGACTGGTCTCAGAAGATTGTTTTACCACAGTACCTAAAGAAAGATCTTCACTAGTTGAATATCCTGAACCCTTTAAGGGGTTTTCCTCTACGTCAGAGCACATGGGAGATAGTGACAACGGATACATCTTCCCTTTGCTGGGGTGCTCTCCTCGATTCTCAGTTGGCACAGGGGGTTTGGAGAACCCGCATGGTAGGAGTATCTTCCAACATCTTGGAGATCAGGGCAGTCAATTGTGCACTTCAATCCTTCGCCCACTGACTGAAAGGGAAATCTGTGAAGGTGAAGATAGACAACACAACGGCTGTAGCCTACATAAGAAAGCAGGGAGGAATGAGGAGCGCTCAGCTTCTTCAGGAGGTTTCTCCTATTCTCTCCTGGGTAGAGGAGAATGTGGATGATCTAATAGCAGGTTTCTTCCAGGTGGATGCCCTTCTCCAAAGATGGGACTTTCCCCTTGTATATATTTTTCCACCATTACCCCTCATGTTAGCTGTGCTTTTGAAGATTCAGAGTGAAGGCTCAGAGGTGATTCTGATTGCACCATTTTGGCCTCAAAGGCCTTGGTTCCCATTACTCCTGAAGCTTCAAAAGGAGAGACCTTGGCATCTACCAGTCAGGAGGACCTTCTTCTCCAGATGGCCTTGGTTCATCCAAACTCAGTGTCCCTTTCTTTTGGAGGCTTGGAGGTTGAGCGGAAAAGATTGCAGAACTTAGGACTTTCCAAGAAAGTTATAGGAACCTTATTGCAGGCTAGGAAGTCTTCTACATCAAAGGCTTATTACAGAATATGGGAGAGATTCCTGGTATGACAAGATCAGAACCAGTTATCTGGAGCCAGCCCTTCATTGCCACATACTGTATTTTGGACTCCCTTCAAGAAGATTTGAACAAAGGCTTACAATACAGAATGCTTAAAGTGTATTTTTTATGGCAGTACTGGAGATTTGTCCTCTGAAGAGTTCTTCTTCTGTTTGGGACTTGCCCATAGTTATGAGATCCTAGGAATAAGGAAAATTGTTTTAATATGTACTGTAATTTGCCTTTCCTAGCCACTAAATATGTCAACATATCCTCCCTTCTTGGCTAAATTATTAGACTGCTGGCCCCAAGAGGAGGGGTGTTTATTAACTCAGAGGAGGGACTTCTGATCTGATGGGGGCAGGGAACCTACCCAGTGTTTATGTTGACATATTTAGTGCTTAGGAAAGGAAAATTACAGTAAGTATGAAAACAATTTTCCTTAATATCATCTAGGATGCTCAGGAGGCAGGTAGTGGGTGCAATCACTCTG
This sequence comes from Xenopus borealis, assembly GCA_024363595.1. Taxonomy (NCBI): domain Eukaryota; kingdom Metazoa; phylum Chordata; class Amphibia; order Anura; family Pipidae; genus Xenopus; species Xenopus borealis. Next base: position 165,667 of record JAMBMQ010000043.1, on the reverse strand, counting down.
GGCAATTGTAATACTTAGTTCCAGAATCCCAGGATGTGAGAGCATTCCCACAAAATGTGATAAAAGTCAGCAGTCATTTAGGGTACAACCAATCTTTTAAATTGAAGTGGAATTATGTAGAATTGGTGTAGTGTCTAAAATGTATCAGCATATCTCTAAGCAAGATAAGGCAAGTGTAGACATTATTTATTGCCTTCTCCCAGTTATCTCAGTCAGTGATTGTGGTCAAATTCCATTCTTTAGCAGTTTGGAATGCTTTAGGGCAAGATAGAAGTAAGACCTTGGTTTAGGTGGGGCTGTAAAGGATTTCATCAATAATTAGTAAGACAAGTTTTGGGGTATAGTTAGAAAATTCTGAATAAAAGTTGTGCCTGCATTTTACATATTTGATCAGAAGTCTATGTTGTTGGTACTTTTGTTGCAGTTGGTGAATGGTGGGGAAGGTAGAATTTTCTACAAGGCCACATAAATATTTTTTTTCATTAGATGAAAACTTGTAACTATTTAATTTGCTGTAGGTAGGAGTTGGCCCATAGGAAGGTATGGGATTTAGAGTGGTGGAGTGTGTCCACCAGAGTTTAAAGGGGATGCAAACCCAGCTGTAATGCCATCCCTTAGTATTTAGCATCCCCTAATTTTCTATAACAGTTTCCAAAAACCATAATTATAGAGGTAATACAATTAACCAGTGAGAATTCTACTGATCAAATATTTCTCATGAATGCAAAAGAATTGACAAATAAGAATGCTGAATCCCAGCACCATTTCAGGCATCTTGCTGTTATCTTACATATAGAGATAATTATGTTATGCTTTCTTCTTTATATGACTCTAGAATTAGACATGGGGACATACTTGTAAGTGCTGGGAAATTGGGCTTACAGTTTCCAACTCCAGTTGCAGGAAGAAAAAACATGGAGTTCAATTTATATAGATCAGCTTGGATTTTCATTTCTAGGATTTTTTTGCATTCTAAGCAAATCTCCTAAACAGAAGAGATTAGGGGAAAAGACCTTGGTAACATTTTATTGTGTAATATTACTCTAAGAATACAAACATGATATGCCTCAAACTTCATTATGGGGTCAAAGTTTAGAGCTTTGTGAGTTTTTTAGAACTTGAACAAACTCACAACTTGAATAGTTATTAATTTAAGAAAATTAAAAAAAAAAAATAATTGAATTCAGGGTTAACAATGCAAATTGATAGAATTTTCACCAAAACAAAAAAAAACCTCAAATCGTTTGAAAGAATATAATTCATCCAAGCAGTCTATCAACAGAACAATAGGAAGGTACAATATAAGAAAAAATCCCAGTCACCTGCATTGCTTAAAAATGCTCCACATAATATTGTGCCTCCACAACTTACACTTTGTACCACTAATGACTTTTAATGAGGCAAATGTCTTGTTCACACTTTGTCTCATTGTAACACATTTCATTTTCACGTAATGGTTCACAGTCTATGGAATTTACTACCAAGTAAAGAATCTGCTTTGATAAGTGTTAGGCATTAGTGCAATAACTCTTTACTGAAAAAGGAAACCATTTCTCCAATGAGATTTGGTCCTTTCCTTACTGTCATTTTCTTCCAGAATCAACACTGTTTCACTCACCTGGGGATATCCATAAAGACTCAGCATCTGGGCTATGGGAACAGTTGTCTCTGAGATGAGATCCCCAATAAATCCAGCAATGTTTCTCTTTCCCACACAGGAGTAATTGGGAACCGGCTCCCTGGTACCAGATAATATCTGTAATACACTCCTCACTGCCTTCAGTGCACTCCCACAGGAATTGTATATATGGAACCCCAGAGTCACATTGGGTAACCTCTCTGTATCCTTGTTAGTTTGCTTTAAATTCTGTTGGCTGGAACTAAATAATGTAGATCTGGTTATATAAAATTTCAGAAAAATAATGTAAAACTGCAGCTTGCGTAGAATAAATGTGTCAACTCTAGGTGCAATATCATATGTATTTGGTTTCTCTATAAGAATTTTAAATGGTGGTCCACTTTTCTGTTAACTTTTAGTGTTATACAATAGTTGATTTTAAGAATTTGCCTTCAATGTTTAAGGCAGAGCTGGCTTTCTCATCAGTACAATGTCAATTGGTGCCTGAGCTCAGGAAATGGATGGAGTAGAAAATCAACGGCACAACAGGATATTTCTAACAAGGAGAAACCTTGCTTGTCTATTTGTGGATGCAACATTTCAGAGTGTAAGCCCTTTGTTAAATGTTGCATCTGCAAATTAACGAGCAAGGGTTCTCCCTGCTAGAAATATCTTGTTGTGCCATTAATGTTTTAGTCTCTCAGATTGACTTGGAGGCTGCCATTACCTCCTTCATCGAGCACCAGTATTCACAAGTACGTGAACCTGGACAGCCAGGGTGTGTGAGTGCAATTTTCTTTTACTACCTCAGGAAATGGATATCACTCATAAGCAAACTGAGTATGTGCAGTGCCTTTGGAAGATGGGGAGCTACTATGAACTACTATTTTTTAATTATGGATCTTCTTTTCTTTTACAACAGCTCACATCAGGTATATATATATATATATATATATATATATATATATATATATATATATATATATACTGTATATATATATATATATTATTTAGTTCTCCATCAAAGACTCATCAAAGTCCCAGTGTCTGTGCTGATGTCCGTACTGATATCCGATGAGTTTGGGAATTTGGAGCAAAAACTCAGAAAACTGCGAAATAATCTTCAGAACAATTCAAAGTTTTCTGGCTTTTTGCCCAACCCTATTTTTCTGGGCTTTTTTATTGATAAATAAGGTCCATTCGGGAATACGAAGTTGCTCGGAGTTGTATATTAGAAATACTGAGATAAATTCGGACCTTGAAAAATAACCCCCCAAATGTCCAAAGCACCATTCCAGAAATCTGTGCATTTGGATTTCAAGGAAAAACTCTACTAGGCTAAGTTTACCCTAGAAAACTTCTTTTTTGGAAAGAACAGATTTACAAATTTACAATGCTTTTCTAAATTATGTTTTTATGGAAACTTGTGATTTTTTTGAAAAATGACCTAAAATTCTACAGGATCTTATTTCCTATTAGTCTTTAGGAAACATCCTATATGTGAATGGTAGGGTTACACTGAACAGTTTAATACCAAATAAGTTTGCCTAAGTATGTGGCATGTGGGGACCCCAAAATGAAAATACCTCCATATATGCTATTGTTTCTGTCATTTCAGATACTTCAAAATGAACATAATTAATGCATTTTGTGTGGGGTAAACTCACAAAAAAAACATTTGCCTTAGTAAGACGTGTTTTTGTACAATACACTTTCCCCCACATTCATAATGGGTACACAGTATTTCTGCCATAAACTACCAAACCTTAAAGCTTTCCTAAAATTGCCAGTTTTTATAACATTTACAAAAATGACCTCAAAGCTTCCCCTATGTTACATCCAATCTACCACATATCATTAGGATCCAAGATAAATTACTCTAAATATGAAAGCCACAGGTCCACTATACAGTTTGATACCCCACTCCCCACAAAATAGGTAAAGACATCTTTCCACACCAAAGTATACATTTTTCCAAAACGTTGGGGGACGGGGATATGACATTTCTGAAAATTGCCTAAAAATGATGCAATTTGCCACATTTATGATCAACATAAATAACAGAGCTATTTGGGCTAGAAGTAGTTCTGTCCTCCAGTGTAGGAGGATAGATTGGAGGTTGTGCTCCAAGGTGATACTGTTTGTTAATGTATGGATTATACTGGTTAGAGCATTTTATGGCGGTTCCACTAGAGGTGATCAATGTCCACTAAAGGGTGTCACAGAAATGAAGTGAGATTTCTGTGACACCCTTTAGTTTGTATCCTAAGGGTTGTTGGTATGTGATAGGCTTTGTTACTGTCCCGCCTTTGTACATCTGCTCAGATTTTTGTTGTTTTCCTCTCCGCTCCAGGGCAGGTTGGGAAGCAGCAGAATATGGTCTGATATGTTCTGAACAATACACAGAGTGTAGTAACATGATCCTAATGAAATACAGAGAAATTCAGCCATTGATCAGAATAAATGAGAACACAAACCTTTCATTCCAGAGCAAAGTTTGTTTTAGGAAGAGAATTTCCATTAGAATTCAATATAATGACAATGTTGTATTTACTGGTAATAATCAGAATATCCCAGGAATATACCAGCATGTTCCTATACCAAATCCAGACAGATACCCCTTCCCCTTATGTCAGCCAATGTACCCTTGCTTTCCTTCCCTTAGTATCTGTAAGATATAATACTAACTCAGAACAGGCCAGTCTGGTTTTGAATTTAGAACTGTCCTATGGTGAAGTTACACTTTGCACAGTCAAATCTACAGTGATCACCCCTCCAATCATGATGTCTCCTTCCTGGATATTTTCATATTCCTCAACTGCTTTAATGATCTGCATGAATTCATAGACCCAGATCTGCAGGGCCACATATGCAGGGTTATAATATGGATTAGCACTTTCAGGAACTTCAATGGAACATTGACTCCCAGCATTGCACCCCATAAAGCTTAGGGTACCCTAAAATAATGCAGTAAATCAGCACATTTCCCCAGCAGCCGTCAGTAGCACAGAGAGACAGGGGAGCCCCAGGATGCTGGTGCAGGTGTAGAACAGAGTGAGGGGCTCGGCTAATCCAACCCTCATTTTATAGAGAACAGAGAGGGGATTTGCACAGTAGAATGAATATAGATACAGACCCCTGGGGGGTCTCTGCTCTATTCTGTATTTAATGTTTCAATAAAAATTATTTCTTCTTTGCAAAGAAACAAGCCAAATAAATGATCTTAGTATTTCAAGTACAGATCCAACTTTCTGTTGATCAAATAACATTCAAATGGTAAATGTTAGTGCTGGCTACATTTTATTCTAAAGAATAAAAAGTCTATTGTGGGGAGTTAGAACTGCCTTCAGTTAGCTAAAAAAAAGGAAGGACTTGACTGGTCCAGAGCTGCTCCTGCCATAAGGCAAGGTGAGACCCATGTGTGGGGGGATACTAGGGTTGACAAAAAACATCTCTGGTAACTTTAAGAGTTCTACCTCTACTACAAAGAGCACAAATGATGATGTGGCCCCTCACCCAAGGTGGGTAGGATGTAGTATCTGTAATATCTCTTGCTTTGTCATAACAGAAAGGATTACCCATTGAAATTGAAAGACAAACTCAAAGGGCATAAAGTAATAAATAAAGTAATAAATTAAAAACAAAATTTTGACAGGACAATTACAACCTCACCATCACTGAAGCTACTAATGGGCTGGGCATTGATTTCCTGTATTCCTAATGTAGGGACCCATAAGTAGCATGGCCCTTATGGCTTCCTCCCTTGCCCTTACAGTAGCTACATGCTATTGGACTAAAGTCCAGGTGGCTATAATGTATCCACTTATTGGTTATAGGTAGTGACCACCCCCCCTGCAGTGCTGTAATAAAAGTGCTTGCAGGGAGTGGCACTTCCTCTCTGGCCTGCAGCAGCTACCATCAATCAGGAGATCCATTGAGCCTGGAGTCAAGGCCCCAGAAGTTATACCATAAAGGTACTACTACCTGTATTAAGTCGGGGAACAGGGCCCCGTGAATGAGGAATAGTCAGAGTGAGGATATTCCTGTTATAGCACTCTCTAGGAGAAGTGAGGAAGAGAGGAAAGAGAGAAAGGGCAGCTCAAAGCCCCATCAAGGAGGATAGTAGGGAGTAGCTCTCCCCCAGGCTCTACCTTGCCTGAAGTGAAGGGACCTCAGATATAGGGACTACAGGAAGAGTATTTAACCCCTGAGTCACCTGAACTTGCTGGTGGGATCCGGACCACATGGGCATTGCTAACCTGGTTGGTGCAACTACAACTCCCATCCTTGTATCCTACCTGAGGGCATAATCTACACTGTGCCTATGCTAAAGCATTGCTGCTTTTAATACCACTGTCTGTGAGTATATGATACCCTGTGCTGCTATTGTAAATAAACTTGTTCTACTTGTTTGCACAAAGAACCCCTGGCGTCCAACACCTTTATTACACTATATGCAGTATTGAGTTGTAGTTCAACTACCTCACACGTGATTTTCCACATAGCGAAAGCCCTACCTGAGAGTGAAAGAGTCGCGTGTAACCAATGCTCTACCCATGCTAGTTTGGTTTGGTTAGTTATAGCCAAGAAAGGGTTACACTTACATACTAGAATTTTAATGAACCTTTTTGTCAAGCTAATAGGCAACATGTTAGCCATAAAAAATCAATAGACTACTTCTCTTCTGAGTAGTGGTGTCCTTTCCAGATGTATCATGAGTTACTCTATGACCAGGGGGACACTAATATATGCCAACAATTACTTATTCTTAAAGGATCAAACTATTTATACTTTCTTTGAGTGTCATGATAAAAGTTCAGGTTCCGGGTCAAAAGGTAGATATTGTAATTATTGGGAATGCCTAAACAACTTTCACTCTCTCTGTAATTTATACAGAGTAGTTGGCCTATTTTCTTATTTCAATAAATTTTTATTATTTTGACAAATTTGTACTGAATGTTATTTCAATAATATCTCAAGCATACCTATGCAGGAATAAAATTATCCTATAAGTGACAAGTATATTTACAGTTAGGGGCAGATTTACTATTTTTTTCAATTTGAAATTCGACCATGGGATTTTAACAATTCTTAATTCTTATAATTCGCTCAAAATTCGACAAAGCCACTTCGCCAGATTGATATTCGAGTATTCGAATATTCAAATTGATTTTTATTCGAATTATTTGATTCGATTAAATTTACTGAATTCACTGGTCGAATTTACCTAATTTGCATATTAAAAATTTGAATTCAAATATTTTTTAAAATTCGATCGAATTTCGAATCATTCACGTGAATAGATGTGAATTTAGTAATTTTGCCCCTAGGTGTTGAAATAGTCATGTTACCATCAGAACTACATTGAACCATAAAATGTACAATGTTATTCATATAAGATAAAATTACAGGATCTTTGACTCTAAATCAAAGGTAGAGTATAACTAACGAGGAAAAGATTTGGCACGCTAGGCCCATATCTATATTCGATCCAAGGACCCCACATTGATAAGAATTTCTGATGTGTATTTAATAAAATGTTAGTAATTTTTTATGGGACATAATCCAATCAATTCTTGATTTTACAGGGGAATACGTTTTTGTTTCCAGACCTGTGCTAGGGTCTTCTTGGCAGCCATCATAAAAAATTAGAAAAATTGGGTTGGCCTATTTTCTTAAATGGAACAAATGAAAAAAATCATGGTCCAAGAGCGATTTAAGAACATAAATATTATTAACAATATTGCAAAAGGCATATTTCTATGTAGGCATTTTATGCAAGCTGACTTTACAATGTTATCAATATCTGTTTCCAAGTAATTGGGATTTTGTATTCATTTCAGGTCTGAATACAATGATATAACACTTTGGCAGAAATATACAGCCTAAAAGTCCAGCACTTGAAGTGAGTATGGCAAATATCTCCACACACACAGTGTTTTTGCCTTTGGTGCTCAGATAGGCCGGGATCATTGTGATCCAAACACTGCAGAAGAGCAGCATGCTGAAAGTGATGTACTTGGCCTCATTAAAACTGTCCGGTAATGTCCGAGCTAAAAATGCTAAAACAAAACTAACAGCTGCCAGAAGCCCCATATACCCAATAACTGAGTAAAAGCCAATAGCTGAGCCCTCATTGCACTGAATGATGATGGTTCCAGGGTAAGTGTGAAGGTCCAGTTCCTGAAAGGGAGGAGAAATGGCCAACCAAGTTATGCAGATTATTATTTGAATGGATGAACAGAACAAGACTACTGAATTGGACAGTTTGACTCCCACCCATGTTCTCCATGAGCTCCCTGGCTTGGTGGCTTTGAAAGCAACACAAACCATGATAGTCTTGGCCAGGAGAGAAGAGACAGCTATGGAGAAGGTGATTCCAAAAGTGATGTTACGCAGCATGCAGGTTATATCCACAGGGCGACCGAGGAAAAGAAACACACTGAGGAAGCTCAGCTTGATGGAGACAAGGAGGAGGAAGCTCAGGCTCCTATTGTTGGTTCTCACTATGGGGGTATCTCGGTATTTAGTAAAAACTCCCAATATCAGCTGAGTTATCAGGAAAAAGAGAATAAAAATAGCTGAAAAAAATTAGAAATTACATCGTAACTGTATGATAGAAAAACTTCTTTTCTTTGTACACACTGATCCTTCATCTCATTAGGCCATTCCATGTCTGGGCACTGGATGCAGCTCACACTGTCTATATCAATAGCAAGGAGAAGACAAAAGAAGATATTAAGTTATGTGAATTATGCTATAGATAGTTTTATTAATATAATCAAACTATAATAATTAATTTTTTTTTTTAATTCAGTATATCAGACTGAAAACAGCAATATAAGAAATAGTAATAACCCATTGAGATATATATATATATATATATATATATATATATATATATATATATTGCCATATCATCTAAAAGATACACAACAGCTGTTGAACATTTTGTCAGAATTTACACTACCAGATGAACCCACTATAATGGCAAGCTTGGATGTATGTAGCCTTTATACTATAATTCCACATTCAAAGGGCATTGAAGCAGTACAATGGGCTTTACACAATTCAGAACACTATGATGGCCCTCCGATTGAATTTATATGCCAACTCCTGAATTTGGCGTTGAAACACAACTATTTTCGTTTCGAAAAACAGTATTTTCTACAAAAAGAGGGCACGTCAATGGGTGCGGCAATGGCCCTGCATATGCCAACTGCTATATGGCCTTTTACTAACAGAATAACATCATACCACTTTATGGGGACTCTTTGTTACTATACCTACGCTACATTGACGACATATTAATAATTTGGTGTGGTTCAGAAGTAGACTTGTCCAAAATGGTCGCAAATCTTAACTCACTTGAAACACCAGTTAAATTCACTGTTACCTATGACCCCCAGTGTATCCAATTTTTGCACATTGAAATATTTAAGCAAAACAATACAGTAAATTGGGTCATAAGCTGTATCGGAAGCCCACGGACAGGAATACCTTGCTTTACTCTACCAGTTTCCATCCACCAAATTCAAAGAAAGCTGTTCCTTTTTCCCAATTTCTGCCCACTCTGAAAAACAACTCAGACAAAGCCGTCTGTGAGAAGCAACTGCTAGAAACCTCGGAAAGGTTTAAACAAAGAGGTTTAAAACTATTGTGAAATCTTTAGAAAAAGCTAGAAAGCACATGGATGTTTCCCCAGAAACTCAACATAATCCAACGACCAAAAATCAAAACCGTTTCATTATAACAAGCAGCTATACTACAGGTTCCCCCAAAATCAAAAGGATTGTTGAGAATAATTGGCCAATCATATTAAGCGACAAAAAAATATCGCAATCAATAACACAAAAACCAATGTGGGGCTACAAACGTGGCAGGAATCTGAGAGATCTGCTTATGCAAACGGACCCTGTCAAATGCTACGAAAAAAGTGGCAACATTCTAAGTAAACTAAAGAAAGGATGTTTTAAATGCGCAGGATGCACCACTTGCAGATATATGTCTACGGGTACCTCTTTTAAACATCCCCATTCGGGCAAAGATATACCCATTAAACATAGAATCTCCTGTACGTCCACACATGTGATTTACATGATCACCTGTCCTTGTGGACTGTCATATATTGGCAAAACACAAAATACACTACGTGAGAGAATGGGTAACCATAGATCTTCAATTAAGCGGGCCTTCGAAAATGGAAACACAGGTCTCCCTCTACCACAACATTTTTTGAAAATGGGCCACAGATTGCCCACACTAAAATTTATTGGCATAGACCTAACAGGGGAGGAAACTGGGACCGTATGCTATCCCAAAGAGAAGTCTACTGGATTAAGACATTAAACACAGTAGCCCCTCGTGGCTTGAACGAATATTGTTCATTTACATCATTTTTACAATAAGCGGTTCTTTGATGTGATTGATTAATTTATTGAATAGCAATTTTTTCGACTTATAAGCGATATGATTCTGACCTGGTGTTTTTATCTATAATATATATTTTTGTATGAAGATTATAACACTTTTACACTTGCAATTTTAAGGATTTATATATTTAAAGTATTTTAAATCTGCTTTTTTCTGTCTTTCAGATATTAACATGTATTTTCCCTACTATATCATGAGGTCCACTAAGGGTTAATCTACACACGGTCCAATATGGGTGTGTCTAGGTGGTGGTTCACTGGT
>JAMBMQ010000043.1:125297-143881 GCA_024363595.1 Xenopus borealis | reverse complement strand
TATATATATATACACACACACACACACATATATAGATATATAAAAAACTAAACAGAGTTGTACACAGTTTACAGTATAAAAGTCAGCAGAGCCATATACTCTGCATGGGATTCAGTACAGTGATATATACGTAGCTATTCACTGCCAGGAAAGGCCTTTTAGAAAAGTGAAATTTAACACAGTTTGTGGGGCACAATAGGGGTATATATGATGCCGGTAGAACTAGTGAATCCCGCTTGAGTTATTTTCTGGCATATGAAACCCAAGAGATTTCTATATGGTCTATGAGACTAAGTAGAGTTCTTTGTGCCTTACACAACCCAGTAGAGCTCTATATAGCTTGTATTTTCATTAATATACAACTTGTTACTCCCAAATAAAGTGCTGAATGGTGTGTGACACATATTAGAGGTCAATACATCAAATGGGACTCAGTAGAGTTCTCTATGGCTACTGAGGCCACACTGAGTTATAAAGAGTCAGTAAAGTTATTTACAGGCCCTTGCTGTGAATGTATCCTCACTATCCACTGTCAATGGTGCATGTTTAACAACAAAATAAATGTCAATATACTCAGTGTTTAACATATAGAACAGAAAGTTAAAGAGAATCTTACTTTGTTGTCTGTTGTCTTCCATGGAATTGCCATTGAGGTTATATTCAGTTGCTGATCTGGTGGTGCCCACGGAGAGAACTCACCAAGAAAAGTTTTAGACCAACCATCCAGAGTAATAAAGTTGCTATAGATCTTGTATTTAGTGATATACTCTCCGTTTTCATCAAATGAGAAGTTTTCACCATGTTTGGATTTAAGCTGAACTTTCTTTAAATAATGGTGCAACTTAAAAAAAAAAAAATTAAAAAATTTGAATCTTTGTATAGAACTTTTAACATAATATGGGCTCCATTATTCTTAAACCTGTTATCCAGAAAGCTCTCAATTATGGAAAGGTTTTCTCCCATACACTCCATTTAATCAAAAAATTGATCTAATTAGTATTTTCCTTTTTCTTGTAATAATAATAAAACCCTACCTTTTACTTGATCCCAGCTAAAATATAATTAATCATTCTTGCAGGCAAAACAATACCATTGTGGTTTCTATACGTTTAAAGTATATTTAGCAGACTTAAGGAACAGTGATCCATATTACTGAAAGATTCTGTATATTGAAAATCCCAAGCAATCTGCATAAAAGGTATCAATACCTGTACAATTATATCACGTTCGGCACCCTAAACCAAATCTGATGCCAAGTTCCCTGGTCTCGGCTCGGCTTCACCAGTAGTGTGACCGCCTTTGGCTTCGGGAGGAGCCCTCAGCTACTTAGATGCCACCTGGACTTATTGAGAGGAACAAGGCGAGGAGTTCTGGCCAGCAAAGGGGCACAACAGTTATAAAAGTCAGTTAGGCCGAAGATCACAGTACAATAGGATAAGACAAGAGCGTAGTCAGACAGGCTGGGTCGAGGCAGGTGAATAACTAGGATCGTCAGGAAGGCAAGGGTCAAATCCAGGTAATCAATCAGATGGAAAGAGGCAGAATCGGAGTCAATAACAGGCAGAGGTCAAACCAGGAAGTCAATCAGGAGGGTTAAGCAAAATCAAGGTCGGATTCAGGCAAGGGTCATGTTCCAAAGATCAGAGTAGTCAAAACAGCCAGGCAGGGTCAAACACAGGTAATCAAACAGACTAGAGGCTTTAAAGCACAAAGTACAAGGCACCAGGAACAAATCCTATCACAGGCAATGAAAAAAGGAAAAATGTACCTTTAAATACCCTTTAAATTTCGCGCCATTGCGCGCTGGCATGATTATGTCATGCGCCTATATAACCCGGAAGTGCGCTAAGAAGCCGACACAGAAGAATGGCGCGGAGGCATCCCTGCTGCGCCACCGCTAAACCACCAGGGTGAGTTCTCACACATTATTAGCAAGCCAACATATTACCATGAGTCAAAGCCCTGATACCATACAATAAAATACAGTTTAGCATTGTTTTTACATAAAATATTATGCAGAGTAAAAGGGAAGAATGTGTCATACTTACCTTCATCTTCCTTTCCAAGACAAACTCCATGTCAGTACTCATCGGAATAGTTCCTTCCCCATGCTCCCATTAGAAGGACCCTCCCCAAACCTTTAAAAGGGCAATCACACCCACTTACCATCGTCTTTGTAACAAGCTTCTCAAATTACCGGAAACAAGGGGCGGGTCGTACTGACATGGAGTTCGCCAAGGAAAGGAAGATCACAGTAAGTATGAAACAATCATCCATTTTCCCTTGTCGAACTCCGTATCAGTACTCATTAGGATATAGCAAGAACCAAATGGGAAGGAAGAGGCTTTAACAAGAATTTGAATTCAGGAATGGAATAATACTGACTAGATAGCCAACAATCACGCAACCTCTATAAGTTAATATGGAGATACCAGGTGAAACCGAGAGAGGGAGAGAGGAGGGGGAGAGAGAGAGAGAGAGAGAGAGAGGTTAGTTCAATAACATAACTGCTTCCCCCTTCCAGAAGAGAGACTTCCCTGCACATGGTGAACTCGGCAAGCTGAAATACTTCCTCTCCTACTCACCAGAAAACATCCGTCACATGTATGCCAAGTTTCAATTCAGACTGCAAGGCACCTGTTAGAAATATTTGGTAGGACACAAACAGATACATTGTAGGTATGATCTGTTTAGAATATTACAACAAACACAGGGCCTACAATGAGACATCCAAAGTATGTACACTGAACATCTACATGTCAGAATGCCTAGCAGTCAGAACTGTCTTAACAGAAAAACAGATCCTAAAAAAGAACCGGGACAAGGGCACCTGAGACATACCTTGGGTTAGAGTTCCTTCCTCCTGTGCCGAGGGAGACTCAACTAACAGTGAAAACACTGGTACCCATCCCTTTATCCAGAAGATCTTGTCTTGTGAGAGGTACATGTATAACTAGGTACCCCTAAGATTACAGATCTAATATCACCGCAGTGGAAACTAAGGGGAATCCTAGATTCCTGGAGGAAGGCTATTAATCCTTAGAGGTTTAGACTCACCCTTGAACATGTCTGTTTTTATCTCACCTGTAAGGGACATGTTTATATGTGGAATCAACTGTCCAACATATATGAACTCCATCAATGAAGCTGACCTTAGAACTGGAGAGGCCATATGGATGTTCCAGTCAGTTTCAGAAGGACTTCTAATCCACCACACTAGAGCCACGCTGGGTCGGATGTATCAGGAGTGCAGGAGTGAATCAAGAGTGGCTGAGCCTCACAAGGAAGTCCTACTTTTATAGAACCACAATGTGAAATCTGATAACAAGCAAGGCTAATAGGAGTGTTGTATTTAGAAGGTTGCCCCTTTTATTATACTACGAAACCATCAATGTTTCGGGGGGAAAACCTCACTTCATCAGGATACATATCCAAGTGCACAAATCACCTTTATAACCCTTCAGTCCCTCCCATTTTCCCACACCTCTTCTGATTGTTGCATCAATTAGTCTAGTAATCAAATCATCAAGTCCAATCTTCAATGTCCATTTTTGAATCACCTGTGTGATATTATCAAATATATACATTATTTTACTCACTCTCCAGGGTTGTGACTATCATAACTCCTATTGGAATCACCCCAGCAATTCTTATCTGTGACAAGAGGTCTTGTGCAGCAAACTTAAAAATCATAGTACTTACAACCCCAATGTGATTAATGTCTCTATGGAAACCTTTTCCAATGTGGTGTATAGTGACATTGACAGTAAATTAAATGCATGGTATCAAAGAGAAATAACCTGACTTTAAAAGACAGGAAAGCATTCACCAATTTGCAGAATGATAATGATATCACTATAAAATGCAGATAAAAGGGGCAGTATAGTCATCTGCTCAAGTTACACAGCAGACAGCAGATAAGCTCTGTAGGACATAATGTTATCTGTTATCCATTACTTATCCTGTGCCATATAGCCATTTTTCAATTCCCGCCATTGCTACTTAGCAGCTTGTTTATATGAACTATAGTAGTGTTTCTGAAGCAAACTCAACTTTTAACAGCGCAGGGCAACTTTACATGATATTTTCTTTACTTTAAAACACTTTAATTTTTTGGTGTTACTGTTCCTTTAAGGTGTTTCTCAATGAAACATGTCTGATGGGGAGTATCATACCCCAGATTGCAGGTCTCCCAACAAAGGGAATCCAAGCATTCCTATCTTTTATCTATTACCTAAAGTGCACAAAACACTCATAAATCCTCCAGGAAGACCTATTGTCTCAGGTGTATACTCCCTTTTACAACCATTAGCCATATATGTGGACACATTTTACAAGAAATTTTACCTAAATTGGATACATGCCTCAAATATCCAGAATGAAAACAGCAGCACTCTGGTATCAGTGAAAACGTTACTCAAAATGCCTTAGGCAATGTTTCGGGCTACACCGGGCTTTTGTCAAGTCATTAATTCAACAGTGTCCTCATGTGTTTAAGTACTTAAAAATAGGAGGAGTCACAATGTCACACTTCCATATTACCCTTAATACACAAGGTGGGTTTTATATCTCAAAAATGACTATTCATGTTTAAACATTGCACAGTAGCAATACATTTTTAAGGTGGCCATACACGAAGAGATCTGCTCGTTTGGCGATGTTTCCAAACGAGCGGATCTCTCCCCGATATGCCCACCTTGAGGTGGGCGATATCGGGCTGATCCGATCGTGGGCCCAACGTCCGGATCAGTACGGGCGGTCGGATCGTAGGACCGCATCAACGAACAGATGCGGCCGCGATCCGACGGGATTTTTAATCCTGCCCGATCGACATCTGGCCGACTTTCGGTCAGATATCGATGGGGAAAGCCCGTCGGAGGGCCCCCCACACGGGCAGATAAGCTGCCGACACAGTCTGTCACAGCTTTTATCTGCCCGTGTATGGCCACCTTAACTCTCTTTGTCTAATTCAGATGTAAGTAAGAAATATGAAAAAGAAAGCTGAAAGTTAATTGGCCTTGATTTGCATTCCATTCCATTGACTGAATACTATCGAGCATGAACAAATGTTCGTTTGGCATAATTCTCTTAAATATTAAATCTGCAGGAAGCAATTTTTGAGACAAAGCAGCGTTTACAAATTATTGAAGCTGAATTTAACAAGTTAGCCCAAATTGAGGGCCAACAATAATTCCTTAGAGATATTCAAGAAAGCCTGTATAAACATCGAGCGAACATTGAGGAGAGCAAAAGATATACGTTTCAAAGGGATGCAGCAGATTATACAGCAGGTCGAGTTTACAAGTGGCAAAAAGGCTTCGGAATGTCTCGGGGGGCCTTAGGGTCCTAAGCGTGAGTTCTTCAGCCAGGTGCACTCACCAGAGAGAAGAGAATGGTGTGCATATTCACCCGCTCAGAGAAGATACCGGCAGTTGCGCTCACCTAACAGGATGGAACAGTGGTCAGCATACCTACTGGATAGGCGAGAAGGACAGACATTCTGGCGAATTCCTCGGGGAGGAGATAAAAAGGGAGATTGGAGTATACAAATCTTCTCAGCAGATTATAGCCATGGCAGTTCTGCTTCAGATGTATCGTCCTCATCTTCTTTTTTAGGATATAGCAAGGCACAATCCTTAAGAAAAATCCTCAAGGGGTGGCAGAAGATTCCGGAGGATACCAAGAACGGAGGGAGCAACCATAAAACCAAGCACGGACTCACAAAAAATGTTAGTATTTACATTTCTAAACATGACTTATCTTCTGGGGAAATAGGCTTACTTAGTAAGGGTCTCTCATTCTGTCCAACTAATCATAGTGATACTTTTCAGTTAGATATAGATTTTTCTGTAACTTAAAACTTAAGTCGCATTTTTCACAGGTGAATACCATGGGATTTGAACCAATAATTTATGATGACAAGGGTGACTCTAAATTGGATGGTTGGACTACGAAATAAAAGTAATTGTATTCCCTATTGTGTAGAACCAGTAGTTGAGACATATTAAATTGGTTAAATGTGAAATCCAAGTTGAAGTCTAACCCAATGTTCACCATAAGAAATAACCTGACAGCTAGTGAAAGAAAAAGTCTAGCTGAGCTATTGAACCACAAAGATGTGGTATTCAAACCCGCTGATAAAGGGGGATCGTGGGTTATACTTGACAAAGGATATTATATTAATGACATAAATACTCAATTGGCAGATGAAACTGTTTACTGCTTATTGTCTAGTGATCATTTGAACAGTATACTGCATAACAAAAACAACGAGGTAGTGGAACAATCATTTGGTAATAATGTGATGGATGAGATCGTTAAGAAATATCTGTATAAAATCAATCCTGTTACACCAGTGTTTTACACTATTCCCGAATATTCATAAAGAATTTATGAACGACCTACTGTATAGGACGACCTATAGTGGCTAACAATGACTCGGTTTTT
The DNA here is from genome assembly GCA_024363595.1 of Xenopus borealis. NCBI lineage: Eukaryota > Metazoa > Chordata > Amphibia > Anura > Pipidae > Xenopus > Xenopus borealis. The sequence continues at coordinate 137,434 of JAMBMQ010000043.1, read as the reverse complement.
TTCTCCTTTGTCAGATTTTTTGGAGAGGGTGTTACAACCCATTGTCCGTAATACTAAATCCTTCTTAAAAGATACTAACCAACTTCTTAATATTTTGGATAATCACTGCCCAAAAGGTGTTGGTTAGTTTGGATGTCTACTGATTACACAGATAAAGATTTTTTTCCTTAGTCTATTACAGATAGTACTTCAAGACAGCTATTTTTTGTTTAGTGACAACTTCTATAAACAAACTACAGAGGATGGAAATGGGGAGCAATGTTGCCCGCACATATGCCAACCTCTATATTAAAGATTTTGAGGAGGATTTTGTTTATACAAATATACTTTATAAACAGTACTGCACCATGTATTATCAGTATATCGATGATATTATAATGTTTTGGGAAGGACCAGCGGGTACACTTATCGAATTCTATCACACTTTAAATTCTGTAGTGTCTACCTTAAAATTTACAATAAGTCATGATATGGAGAAATTGAATTTTCTGTATGTTACTGTACAAAAAAATGGAACGTGCTTAGAAACAGAATCACAGCCGTTATCCAGCACTCTTGTATACTACAAAGTGTTTTGACTCGATAGGGTGCACGCAACAAAGTATGTTCACCTCCACATACATCCATATTTGCAATATGGATGATACAATCTATAAGTCTATCAATGTATGCCAGTAGTCCCCAACCAGTAGCTCATGAGCAACATGTTGCTCTCCAACCCCTTGGATGTTTCTCCCAGTGGCCTCAAAGTAGGTTTCTTTTTTCATTCCTGGCTTCGAGGCAAGTTTTGGCTGCATAACAACTAGGTGTACTGACAAACAGAGCCTCAGTGTAGGTTGACAATCCACATAAAGGGGTACCAAATGGCCAATTACAGCACTAATTTGGCACACCAAGAACATTCTTCATGCTAGTGTTGCTACCCAACTCCTTTTACTTCTGAATGTTGCTCACGGGTCCCTGATGTATGCAATACTGTTTGGTGGCCACTAGGGTAATTTAGTATAAAGGAAGTGATACTTTGTTTTAGCTTGAAAAAGGATATGTTGTATCCGAAACGTCGCTATGCTATTGTTGGGATAAAAGCGGTTTTATACCAGAAGAGTAATGCTTAGAAACAGACCTGTATAAAAAAGACACAGACAGGAATAATTTATTACATAACACAAGTATTCACTCTCGATCATTGCTTAAATCTTTACCTATGACACAATTTAGGAGAGTGAAAAGGATTGTTTCTGATGAACAGCAGTGTGAAGTCCGTTTAAAAGAGATGTCGGAAATTGAGAGGGGTTATTCCCAACATAAGTTAACTGAAGATTTGACAAAAATTAAAAATATAACCCCCGCACAGTTAAGAGCTCCCAAAATGAAAGATGTTAAGGAAAAGGAATGTAATTTGACTTTTGTTAGCCAATACTCAGTAGTTAGTGATCACGTGAGAGGTATTCTGAGAAAACATTGACAGGTTTTGCAGGCAGGTAGCTCACATGTTACTTAGGAAAAAAGGCTATGGGGGCTTCCCATAGGCTTCTATTGCAATTCTTTAGGTTCAATCTGGTGAAGTAGAAAGTCGAATAAAAATTTAAAGGGCAACTTCGACTGGCGAATAGTTGAGTGCTCGAATATATATTTATTCGATCTATTCCATCTATTTGATGCGCCCGAATATTCTATATTCGATGGTCAAAAATACTTAATTTGCATATTTTCGAATAGTCGCACAATCTTCTCGACTATTCAAATCCTTCACACAAATTTAGTAAATCTGCCCCATAGTGTCACTGTTTGAAGAAACAAATAACCTTTTAATCACAGAGTGTATCACAGAGAATTTTTATAACAATGTTGAATGGTCATTTTTGAGATAAAAAAACAACCTTGGTATTGAAATGTTTCACTGTGTATTATGAGTAATATGGAAGTGTGACATTGTGACTCCTCCTAAAGTACTTAAACACATGCGGACACTGTTGGATTAATGGCTTGAGAAAGGGCCAGTGTAGCCCCCTTCCATTGAGGTGCAATCCATCACGACTGTATAGGTTTTACCCCAAAGAAAAATCAGCCCAGTGCTCTAGGAACCCAAACCCTTCCTTCCTACACCAAGACTTGAGCCACACATTTAGCTCCCTTAGCTCCCGCTGTCTCCCTAAACTTGCATGCATGTGGCACAGGTAAAATTTCTGGAAAAATTACATTGGAAGACCTTCCCTTAGAATAAATATTTAATTTATAAAGGACTTTTAATATATATATATATATTAAAAGTCCTTTATAAATTAAATATTGAACCCAACTTTTTATTGAAACAACCATAACTCTTATAAACTCATTTGAAAGTCTCAGCTTTCAATCATATATTGCTTGCCCCTCCTCTATGGTTTTAGTGTATAGCAATGATGCATGAAAACTCTGGAAGGTGCATGGTACATTATGCTGAATCAATGGGGGAAGAGATACAATGAAGAGAAAATAGTGTTGGCAAACTCTGCTATACTGAAAAAGCTGCACAATTCACTGTGTGGGAGATATATATATATATATATATATATATATATATCCATCAATAGAAGGACCAGCACACCTTTTCTTGTGAATAAATGTGTTTATTCGTGCCCATCCGACGTTTCGACCCTCATTCGGGTCTTTTTCAAGGACCCGAATGAGGGTCGAAACGTCGGATGGGCACGAATAAACACATTTATTCACAAGAAAAGGTGTGCTGGTCCTTCTATGAATGAAAATATTGACTTCAGCACCCTGCAAATTGTACGAAATCCGGTAAGAGTGCAAACACCGTGTGACTTTTAAATATATATATATATATATATATATATATTAATTAAAAGTCCTTTATAAATTAAATATGGATTAATATTATATATGTCTGGGTGAGAGTGAGTTACCCTTTATTACTTACTTTAGGAAGAAAGAGGTTAAAAGATACAGCAATTAGAATAATTGAATTGAAACTTCAGAAAGTGGATAGATGAAATGTGATAGTAGGTAAAATGTAATTGTATTCTGCACTACATAAATTTAGGCAGCAAAAGAAATGCGAGTGATCATTGAAAAGCATTGAGACACCATGAGGTACAATGAATTCTTCCTACAAAACCCAAAGTAGTTAAAAAAAAAAGCCAGTAATTTGAAACAGATACAAACTCACCTGGTGACAACAGCAGTTAAACTAAAAAAAAAGATTAAACATGGGTAGGGATATTTCCATGCCCAAAGTACATAACTATTGAAAAAAAAAAGTTTATGTCTACTGTGACAAAGTACAAAATTAAACAATGTATAAAATGTACAACAAACCAATGTGGTATTCTGCCTATGTGGCCTACAGCATATAGGGAAGACTAATAGGCTGCTGTGGAACCAGGTTTGGGAACATAATAATACCATAGAAACAGGAATTCATCTCAATGTCAGCATATCCACACTGCCAGCTCATGCCAATGTAACCACCTCCCCTGCGGAACTGAATACATTTTACACAAAAAATATATTTTGAAATATTCTTTACAATGCAACGGGCAGCTTTTTTTGGTAAAACAGAAACATGGCAAAATTGTGGCACCAATATAGGAAAAAAATAATTGTTACCTATATCTGTGCCACTATTTTGCCATGTTTTAAATTTCACCAGATGACAGTTACCAGTAACATGTGAATTAGCAGCACCGCATATTAGTGAAATCAGTGCCAGAAGGAGAAAACTTTGACTGCAAGAAGTGAACTTACAGAAAGATATAGACATGACCAGAAGCCAAACCCTGTGTGTTTTCAAAACATTTGGGATTACCACTGTTCCAGTGGAATGCCAACATAGCCAACATGAAGCAGTTCTGGGTTTACCAGGAGTATAGTTTATGGCTGATGGTTGTAGAAGCCACAGAAAATCATAAACATCTTATTGGAATAATTGTAAATCAAAACCTTAACTTCAACAAACAGAAGCTAAGGATGGGACTATCATCAGCTCCAAACATCTACTGATAGCTGAGAGATTACACCCAGATCCAGAGAATGTACAACGAATTATGAAGATGCCAAAGAATGTGTAAACAGTTCAAAGAGATTTGTAGCCCTTACATGACTTACATGAACCATTAAGGAGGCAGACAATGTTGTATAAATCAGGCAATCCATCCATGAGGAATCCATTGAGCAAATAAAAGAATTAGAGAAATGAAGAAGTGACAGTACTATGTGTTGCTACTCAAAAGGGACTAGGAGAAACTCTATTGCAACATCAGCATTGCATCTGAATGCTAGGTGCCCCAAACACTTACAGTACATGCTGCTACAGCTACACAAGTACAACACTAATGTGACTTATAAAAATGGATCACAAATGTATATTGTAGACTTTCTGTCAAGCGCACCATTATCTGAAACTCAAGTGAACCCTGACACACAAGACTATGAAATATTCTCCAACTGTGTTGAAGACTCTTTTCTCAAGGAGAAATATCAGATTTAAAGGTATCGAACATACATTTACAACAAATAGAAAACCATACTGAATGAGATGAAATCTCACAGACACCTCTTCTATCTGGATGATACCAATCACAGACTCTTCTAAGGCCATTCCATACCAAAAGATGGAATTAACAGGGTTAACTATTGATCCTTATGTGAAAAGATGTTACATGGACAAATTAGTTGTCCCTAAACTCAGGTAACTGACAGCATCGAATGGAGACTGAGCATGTGCTGCGCCCCAGCAGGTAACAAAGATGCTACATGTACAGAAATCCCAAAACTCAAGGTACAGAATTTTTATCAATATATCTTTTCCATATATTTTTTTTTGGCTTTAGTTAAATGGTACCTTATTGTATGATGACCCAGTTACCTCAGACTTATAAAGAAATGTGTCTCTGTTCCTCACAGATTTCTCCTCAAGTTTTATGTTCATATCATGAAGAGCTTGAGACATCATATCAACAGCCAGATGCACTCGGGGAGAGTTGTAATTTCCTCTGAAAACGTAAAGATCTGTAATACGCTCCTGCCCAGTGCAGTGATGCAGAATTGGACCCGCAAAGTACATTTGTTGATAAATCTTATTCTTGTTTGGGTCTTTAGACAAACAATGAAGATAAATAATCCATATATCTTCAAGTAACTTGTCTTCTGGGTAATTAGAAGAATGAAAATTCAGTGAAAAGTTCCTCATTTCAGGAGTATTGAGATCATAATGGTACTGTGGCTCAAGGACGAGACTGCTATTTAATAGAATTGGCCAGTATAACATTATTAAGTCATTAGCTCCCCAGTTTGATGTAAGGATTAATGTCTTTTTTCTGTGATAGTCATTTTCATTATGTAAATATATAAAAAATGGTAAAATTACAGTTCCACACAATAAAATGACATTGGTAGAGGAGCTGCTGAACGTTTTCTTGTAGTGATCAATTAAACGATCATCATATCGTTCTATTTTTTTTCTATTATTATTGTGAACTCAATGCAGATGCCGGCATTGGAGAAATATTTGGCCAGGAGCTTATATTCTCTCTCTCCAGTGATATCATCAGATGTAATTACTCCAACCCAGGTCCAGCCAAAATGTCTCAGTAATTTCCCTAAAACATCAAATTCACCTTCAATGCTCTGTACTGTCCGGAAAAAATATGGGAAGGTGCCTCTGTCATTGAGCAATGGGTCTGTAGCTCCATAACTGATCTGTAGGGATGGAGAGAGGGATGAGCACTACAGATTTTCCAGTAACACAGCATAATGGAAAACTGATGTAAGTAGTACTGACACCTGCCTTTGGAACTCATTTCTGACAATCTTACAAGGGGCCATTATCGTTTTCCAGGTGCACTAAAGGCTGTTATAATTCTAGCTGGTTATGGGGTTAGCAATGTAAGTTTCAAATTCTAGGGGGTCATTTACAAACTTGAAGGGAATTAGAAAAATGCCAAAAAAAAAAAACACCAGGCGCAATTTACTATTTTTTTAACTTCCTTCTGGTTTTATTGATTTGCTGTGTCTCTGTGGATGAAGACTTCAATGCTTGTCCTGTGTGAAGTGATAAGGAAAGGGCTTGCCTGTACCCATTGACATGACACACTGTACCTCACATAACATTATTTTAACTGGCACAAGGTACACAGACATGGTGAGGGGGCCAAATAAAAAGTATTGCATGGGTGTCTGGGGCCTCAAAGTTATGTTATATGACTTTGGCCTTAATTAAAAGGTTTGTGTTAAATGATCCTTTCAAAGCCTGGAGGTTCTGGGAGTGTCCATAAGAGGATGGAGGAGGGAGTTGCAGATGCATGCAGCACATGTCAAGTCCTGGCAGGTAGGGGGGCCCGGCTGCATGGTCTGCAAGGACATTCCACAGAGGAATGAGTTAGTCTGTATGGAACATGATGAGGACATGTTCATTTTACTCTTGTGTGAGGAAAGGTTGAATGCAACATGATTTAGTAAGTAATTAAATATAGTGAATTAATGAGGCAACAGAGTTACTGGTGAATACTAAGCAACGAATGAAGGAAACTGGGGTTGTCTTCCATGCTGACTGTGATGTCAGACTGACAGGGGTCCCCAAACTTTTTTACCCATGAGCCACATTTATATGTAAAAAGCACTGGGGAACAAAATAAACATGAAAAGTTCTCTGGGTCACAAAATAAGGGCTGTGATTTACTACGTTGGTAGACCCTATGTGGACTGGCAGCTACAGAAGGCTCTGTTTGGCAATACATCTGGTTTTTATGCACCAAAACTTTCCTCCAAGTCTGGAATTCAAAAATAAGCACCTGCTTTGAGGCCACAGGGAGCAACATCCAATGGGTTGGTGAGCAACTTGTTGCAAATGAGCCAATAGTTGGGGGATCGCTGATTTTGGGAATGTGCCAGCAGCAAGAAGAAGGTTATAGAGTTAAGTGAAAGATTGTGTATATGTGAGTAAAATAGGAAGGTTAAAATAAGTGGGATCAGGAGAGCAGGGGTAAGATGGTTAAAGAGAATAGAGATGATTGTCTCTGTCACTGTGAAAAATAATGAAATTGAGGAAGCTCATGGAATGTATGGGAGGACATTATTCTTTGTGTATAGCAGAATTTACTTGCAGATATTTTGAATTTCATCTAGAAAATAACTAATAAAGTGCTCTACAGTGATAGAGGAGGCAACAGCTTGGATGGGTAGATAGAGGAGGGAATGTATGACTTATTAATGGAAGTCAAGGCATTCCTGAAGTTCTACAGGGTAGATTTGTATTGGCATATATCTAAATTTTAATTTAACTATTTGAAAGTACAGCACTGTACAATACATGAATAGAGCAAACAGGGGTCATTGCAAAATGAAATATAAATAAATACAAAGTACAATAATTAATTCAAACTAATAGAAAGGACTGCAGATTCGTTGCTTAATGTTAAGGAGACAAATAATGGAAGACCCTGCTCCACAGAGCTTACACTAGCATGGTAATTGACAGTTGTAGGAAATGGCAGTTAAACATGGCAGTTGGACAAGGCAATAACAAGGCTTAAGGTACAGGGTTCTCTTCAATCAACATTGAATCAGCTGGGATAACAAGAAAGCAGATTTCACACCTGAAGAAAAAGCTTTATCCTTTATTTCTCCTCTTTGCAATTGCATGCTTCCTAAAACATTTTCGTGCACCTCCTACAGCGAGTCACAAAGGTATAGAAAAGTAACCCTCTCTCCTTCTCTCTCTTTTCCTCTCCATACATAATGGGGAATATTCATCAAAGAGGGAAGTTCCACCACTAGAGGGAAATTCCACCGCTCTCCATTCATTTCTATAGGATTTTGAAAGGTGTATTTATCAATGGGTGAAGTGAAAGTTCACCCTTTGATGAATACGCCTTTCAAAATCCCATAGAAGTGAATGGAGAGTGGCGGAATTTCACTCTAGTGGCGGAACTTCACTCTTAACTTCACTCTTTGATGAATCTACCCCGAAGTACATAAAGTACTCGGTTTAGCTATTCCAGGTAACTTCTTCATAAAAACTAAGAATTTACAAATTCTGCTCTCACTTAATCTATCTCTCCTTTCTATTGCTGGCATCCGGGGACAGTTCCCCAAACCAGGGCCCCTACCCCATCCCAGTTATATCACGGCCACGGGCTCCTTCTTTTTGGGCCAAATTCCAACAGTACAGAACTCTAATCTCTATACCCAAAAACCCAGTTAATCTTTCTTGTGCTCTTTGGAAAGCCCAATCCATTTGCAACAAACTCACCGCTATACATGACCACTTCATTGCCATTTACTTTAACCTACTTGCACTTACAGAAACCTGGCTTTCTCCCACTGACACTGCCTCACCTGCTGCCCTGTCCTATGGGGGCCTACACCTTACTTATACTCCTGGAAACAGACATGGTGATGAGGTAGGTTTGCTTCTCTCCCCCCACTGTACTTTTAAAGTTCTTCCACCTGAGTCTTCTCTGTAATTTTCCTCAATTAAGGTCCACTGCAATTTTGTGTTAGCTTAGTGAAGAAGTAAGTAAAACTGGGTGTGCTCCTTCCACAGCATGAGCCATAAAACTGAGTCTGAACTCCCACAAGGCATTGTGCTGGTTCATATGTTGGGAGTATAGTGGTTCAATAGGTTCAAATGTGACACTGAAAATTATCCCCTGCAGCTGTGCCAAATGACCAACAGAATTAACAAATGTTAGCCCTGGATTGAAAAAGGGATAATCACTATTTAAGAGAGTGTAACTAAATTAGGCTTATACTTCCAAACACTAGGGGGCAGATTTATCAAGGGTAGAATTTCGAATTTCGTTTTCAATCGAATAGATCAATTTTCAATCTAATTTGAATCATTCAAATGCATTGTTCGAATCGAATGAGCCAAACGATTTTTGCAAAAAAAATTAGATTTTCCAAAACCTTTGTAAAGGCTATGGGAGGTCCCCCATAGGCTAAAATGGCAATTCAGCAGGTTTAAGATGACGAATGGTCAAGTTCAAATTTTTTTTTAAGAGACAGTACTTCGAAATTTGAATATTTGAATTTTCAACATTTTTCACTTCAAATTGAATTTTGGCCTATTCCACAGTCGAAGTAGCCAAAAACACTTTGAAATTTGATTTTTTTTTAATTAAAATTTTATTCGAATTTTCACTTCGACTCTTAGTAAATTTGCCCCTATATGTTGTGAACCTCTTTTCTTCTTTTGACTCTTATCACTCCAATATCTCAACCATCACCTGTACCAATATGGGAAATCTGTCTACTAGAGCACTCTCAGTGTGTCATTAATGAGCTTGCTCCAGCCTGGACAAAATGCACTAGACACACACAGCTTCAGCCTTGACATACTGCTGATACAAAAACTCTCCAAAAACAATTATATGCACTTTTGTTGCACTTTATGAATCTGCCCCTTTGTATTCATTACGTTTCATTCCCATTATATTATATTTCAGCTCTTCCTAATATTCCAGTAAATTCTTCAGGGTCGATTAATCCATTAACAAAGTTTTTTAGGGGTGAGTGCATTTATAACTGTGTGGGGAAGGACTGAGAATTCCCTTCTGATTAAGTAGCATGTAACACATAAAGCATGGGTTTCTAACCTTTTGGCTTCCCTGGGCCACATTCGAAGAAGAAACATTTTCTGGGGCCACACATGAAATACACAAACACTTTTGATTTGTAAAAGTAAAGAAAATGCACAGAAATTAACAATACACTGAAATATGAGACAAATAGAGGAACCTTCTCCTTTATACTAATTGGCAATGGGCACAGTCGCTCCTCCTTTCTAGGTCACCATATTGTTACAACCGGGCATAATAAAACTATTCCTAGCAAGATAACAGACTGAGGTTATAATGTGTCTGGACTATCATATATTTTGTTCAGAAATCACGGGGCCCATACAACTAAATTTTTGGGGCCTGCTGGCAGTGGCGTAACTACTCCCTGGTGGGACCAGGTACAGGATGGGCATCTGGGCCCCCCTGTCGGGCCCTTGCCTCTATAAATCGCATGCTGGAGTGTTGATAGCATATGTGCTGTAAAATTTACCCCTAGATTACCATGTGCCATAACCATTATCGTGGCTCAGATGGGCCCCAAGGGGGTAGGGGCCCTGGTGCAATTGAACCCCTGGTAGTTACGCCACTGCCTGCTGGGCCCTGCCACTCCAGCCCCCGAAGCCCCACCCAAGATACCGCCCACTAAAAGATGTTATCCACACACGATATAAAAAGCTATTGACTGCACTGGTGGTTCAGACTTTTGATACAATGTAAGACAAGGCAGCTGATTAACAGACCTGTCTTTGCTGGGCCATTAGATGTTTGTAGCATTGTTTAAAAAGTAATAGCCAGGAGTTGAAGGGGTTGTTCACCTTCTAAACACTTTTTTCAGTCCAGTTGTTTTCAGATTGTTCCCCAGAAATAAAGACTTTTTTCAATGACTTTCCATTATTTATTTTTTACTGTTTTTCCAAAACGTAAGTATAACATTGAATGTTGAAGTCTTTGGTGTTAGAGTCTGGGGCAGCTCAGTAATTCAGGCGCAGACTGTAAACCATTTTGTAACATTTAGTTGATCCATTTCTCAGCAGCATCTCTGGAGTATTAGCAACTATTGTATCAATTCTAACAGCTGCCTGTAATGAAACCCATGGATTCTGCTCAGCAGGGACAAAGCTAAGAAATGGATCAACTAAATGTATCAATTTAAAACAGTTTACAGGGTCAGTGACCCCTCCTCCGAGAGCTGCTTTAAAAGATGAAAAATGACACGTTACACTTCAATATTAGAGAAATGGTCACAAATAGAAAAGCACTTGTATTTCTAAATAACTTTAAAAGCAGTGAATATTTTTAAATAATATAATTTTTAATGCACTTTGGAAAGTTGTTTAGAATTATGCTTTAGTTCATTAGGCAAATTTGGATTTTTGGGTTTTCATGCCCTTTAAGGGTTCAGATTCAGTGATGGGTGAATTTGAATAGTCAAAAAACGCACGCACTCCTGCAGCCGACTGGTGAGGTAAAACATCTTTATTCCATAAAGTTAAAAGTTACTGTCCTAACGTGTTTTCGTATCTTTCAATACGTAATCATGTGCCTATGATTACATTTCGAAAGATAAAAAACGCGTTAGGCGTTTTAACTTTATGGAATAAAGATTTTTTTACCTCACCGGTCGGCTGCAGGAGTGCGTGCGTTTTTTTGACTATTGGATTTCCGCTTAAGCTACGGGCTTGGGGCTCTGCACCCGAGCCATAAAACGGACTTGGTGAGTTGCATATCCTCTGACAAACAACTATGAATGTCGATACCTGATCCGTTTAAGTAATGGACTCGGGGTATTCACATCCGGGTCATTTATATTAACGGGTGAGATTTTACAGACACTAGTTAAATTATTTTTGAATAATCAAGTTGTTTGGGGCTTGAGCTGGCAGTTATCAATATTGTGATAGGTGAATTTGTCCCATTTTCCTTGCCACAAATTTCATATACTCATGATATGACATATAAGTTCACATTCTTAGCAAATGACAATAGATATTGGCCAGTTTAAACTATTTCTCAAATGACATTACTCCTTTCCTGGCTGTGAATTTTTTTTCAAGAATGTTCAAATGAAGGCTTCTTCTCTCACCTGGGAATATCCATACAGACTCAGAATCTGGGCTATAGGTACAGTTGTCTCTGAGATGTGATCCCCAATAAATCCAGCAATGTTTCTCTTTCCCACACAGGAGTAATTGGGAACCGGCTCCCTGGATCCAGATAATATCTGTAATACACTCCTCACTGCCTTCAGTGCACTCCCACAGGAATTGTATATATGGTATCCCAGAGTCTGGTTGTGGAGTCGGGTTGGGTCCTTGTTAGTTTGCTCCACAGCAAATCGCAAGTCCACCAAGTACTTTAAATTTGGATCGCTGGGACTGAATAATGTAGATTTTAGATTTGGTTATATCCAAAGCACCATGGAATCGTTAGATCAGATTAATTATACATAAATGTAATCCTGCATGAAATAAATGCGTCCCATTAAAATATTTCACTTAGGGTGCAAAGTCATAATTGTATTGTACCAGGGAGGGATTATTAATAAAGTTATTGCTTGTCTCTATTAGAATC
>JAMBMQ010000043.1:85255-112009 GCA_024363595.1 Xenopus borealis | reverse complement strand
CGAGCCTAGACCAGGGTGCTTGGCATTAGTTCTGGGTTTAGGGTGCCAGCCGTGACAGCAACCAAATCCTTGTCAGGCTCATTGGGCTCTCTTTTTCTCCCGCTTTAACTTTATTATCCATTACTGAGCAGTCTCCCGGAACAAAAAGGCAAATGGTCTCAAGTTGTTCCCCAGAATCATTCCCCTACAATCATTACTTCTCTACTCCCACAATTGGCTTCTCAGATCTTGTCATCCAAATGAGATGCACCTTCCAACACTCCTGTGGGTATGGCTTAAGTTTCTCCAGAACTTTGCACTCTATCAGTAATGAGAGAAACAATAGATCTGTTGAATCATCTGGTCTGGTGGCCACCACTACAGAAGGATGTCAAAGTGTTTGATGGGAATGGCTAGATTTACAGAATGCACAGATGGAACAGGTGGCCACAAAGTGGTTTACTCCACCCATTACCTGCTCCTGTGGGTTAGGGGGTACTGTGTGGAGCACCCAATGGCACACCTGTCCTCTTCCACAATGCTCGCAAGATGATGGCACCCAGAGAACAAAGATGCCACGTCACTGCCATGTCAACATCAACATGCATCACTGTCTCACCAAATTTGAATCCTAAAAGGTGGAAAATGCTTTGAATAACTGCTTGTGAATAGGTTCTGTATTGTATGTTCCTGGGTGTGCTTTTCTACTACTATTGGACTGTTTCCCGATCTTTGACTTCAGCTTTTCTCCTGATTACGACTTTGCTGCCTGTACTGACCCTCTGCCTGGAAATAACTACAAACTTTGTTTAACCCTTGGGATACTTCTCTTGGACTTTGGTTAACCTCTTGTCACCATCCTCGGACCCAACTTTCACATCTGAGCTGGTAGGTCCTGACAGTATTCACAGGATATGGACCCATCTGAGGAAGCACCACTGGATATGTGAAAAGCGCTCAGCGGTATTGGACGGAGGAATATGAAGCTCAGCAAGTCTGCAGTGGACAGGTTGTTGATGCCATTCTGCCACGCTCGACTAATGTTAGTTGTTATGTTAGGCAGCTTGCTTTGTGTGCAGAAAGTGAATTGGTTCGAAAATATTAATTTTCACTATTTTCACATTAGGGTCCCCATGCCACATATCTATGCATATTGGGTGTCAAACTATTCAGTAGACCCATGGTATTCAATGTTGGAGGAATGTAAGAAAAAAAAAATATTTTTTGTGTATTTTCATAAACGTCCAACATGATTATATTGTGTGTATATATATATATATATATATATATATATATATATATATATATATATATATATTTATTATATTTAAACCTACACACATTGGCCATCATACTGCTCAGTAGATCTCTGGCTACCTATCTACCAATATGTAGAGATGTTGCAGAATGGAAGCTTTGAGGCAATTTTAAGACATTTCATCCAAACTGCCACCTTTAGATAAGCTTTTCAGTTTGGTAGTAGCACGGTGTAGAAAGTCTCAGCTTGGATTCAGGAAAATGTGTTGTAGGGAGGTAGTGCCCACACTTACTACCCTCCTACAACAGTTTCCTATAGTGAAGCTGGCTCTGTGGGGATTTCTGAATATACGGTAGTGCTCGTAAGTTTACATAGCCTGGTAGAATTGATGATTTCTTAAGCATTTTTAAGAGAATATGAATGATAACACAACTCATGGTTAGTTGTTGGCTGAAACCATTTATTGCCAAACAACCGTGTATACTCTTTTTAAATCATAAGCACTTCACAAACTACCCAAATGACAATAATCAAAAGTGTACATACCCCAGTTCTTAATACCGTGTATTGCCCCCTTTAACATCAGTGACAACTTGAAGTCTTTTGTGGTAGTTGTGGATGAGGCTTGTGGTGTTTATACAAAGAGAGAGATTGCTCCTAGAGCAAAGGCTATTGCAGTTGCTAGACAAATTTAAACAGCAGTGACAGAGGCTAAAACTCTCAGTCGAGAAATGGCTGGGAATGCAGACTGTGAATCCAGCACTGTGGCCTAACAATGCACTGTCACAGGCAAAATACAGAGCTAAGGAAAGGGATTCACTGCAAAACCATGCAGCAAATTGTGCAAAAAGTCCTGCAAAAGCTGTACAGTGCCACAGATGCTGAAAGGTTGGTCACTTTGCTGCGGTCTGTCGTAGTTCTGCTAAAGATGTTCATGAACTCACTGCTACAAATGTTACAGTATTAAGTGTGGATAAAGCTGGCACATTTATTTCAGACAAGTTTATATGCACTGTCAATGTCAATACTGTTTCTGCTGACAAGGGACACTCCATTAACCTGATGCTCGATACAGGTTCAGCTGTTTCTGTACTACCAAAGGATATTTTCTTGAAATACTTTGCAAACGATATGCTTGTTGCACCTGCCCTGAGACAGTTACTTAAAGGATCCAATCCCTGTGCTTAGTTGCTTGCCATTGACTGTATAATTTGAATTAAATACTGCAAAATGTGACTTTTACATTATGAATAAAGGTACTGCTATACTTGGAAGTGATCTCTTTGCTGCATTAAACCTGCAATTAGTGGATGGTCTCATTACTACACCACCAGTGCCTGCCACACAGCCTGTGTCTAAAATTTCACCACAAAGCAACACTTCATTGAGCTGTGCAAAGAACTTTGTGCACAAAGTTAAGTTGAGATCAGATGTATAAACAGTACACTAGAAATTGTTGCAATTGCCCTACTCTATAAGCAAGGCTGTTTCATAGGAACTACATAACCACAGAGCAACATGCCATGAAACAACCCAAGCATCTCCTGCTGAATTATTATATGGTAGACAGATGCGCACTTTACAAGTTGCATGTTGCAAACATCAACCTTCCACTAAATACTGTTCCTACAAAATAATCTACTGCTGACATTGTCATACTTCAACAAGCCAAATGCAAGACTTATACTAACAGAAAATGTGGTGCAAGAGAAGTGCACTTTCAGCCTGGATCTTTTGTCAGAATTAAGAAACCAGGAATACTGAAACAAGGACAATCTAAATTTTCAACACCACTTGAAGTGAGACGCCAATGAGGACCATACACATATGAACTGTCTGATGGACGCATATGGAATGGTAGTCATCTTGCTCCTGTTAGATATGACTTTGGAGAAGCTCCATTTGATGAAGGTCATTTCCCTACTCCTGACTCCACCTGCAATAGGCCTAAAGAAAATGAACCAATAAAGCGTACTGAGAGAATCAGAAAATT
Organism: Xenopus borealis; assembly: GCA_024363595.1. Lineage (NCBI taxonomy): Eukaryota > Metazoa > Chordata > Amphibia > Anura > Pipidae > Xenopus > Xenopus borealis. Next base: position 108,779 of record JAMBMQ010000043.1, on the reverse strand, counting down.
ACAGGACTATGTGATGTGAATGTATATTATTGATTTAAGATTCATTGTTGTTGTTTATTAAATCTGACAATACAAACCCTTTAGGCATGCACTCCATGACTCCATGGCAGGCAGCAGTGAAGTTAAAAAGCATTTTATTTCCCAAACAATCTGCATCCCAACGTGTTTTGTTTGACCCCACACGTACTCATTGGAACGTGTTTATTACATATGCCCAAACACTTTCCTACTATAGGGGAAATATGTGGTGTTTATACAAATTGCCTGTGGGTGTCACTGTGCTCATGGCTTGTACTGTGGGATTGGTGAGTTAAATGCGTTGTGACTCAGGGTTAATTGAAGAAACTGTGTTATCTAAAGTTATCTTAACTCATTTAATGCATTTAACCTTTTCATTAGCATACCAAAGCCCATTGTTTTCAATGGTGAACTCTTTAATTGGATGGGATGCTGTGACATAATATTCTGTGCTAAGTGGGATAAATGTGATAGATGAGTTAAGTTTTTCTGTGTGAAATATACAATCCAAAGTGGCTTCATCTGTAGGTCTTCTCACAGACAGACTAGCTAAACATTGAGACCTCAGCCCCTCAGGTCCTGTCTTTCTCTAACTTTGTGGTGCTCCTAGGGACCTAGAACAATATCAGTTAGATCTTGTGAGCAACTCCACCTGCTGAACAATTTCACTTTCTCAATCTCTTATTAGATATAAGAAAATCCTGGGTTTAGATACACCATTTGCCTAACCACAATTATCAACGTAATTTTATAGATGCTGAAAAATGGAATAACACAACGGAGATAAATTAATTTTACAAGTATTGGGATAACTAAATTGCACCTATTAATATATCTGCTTGCTTCACAAGTAACAACAAACTAAATTGATGCAGGGAAGAGATTAAATATTGTCAAATAATGATCAATAATAATAATCAATAATCAATGTTTTAATTAGTTGAACCTTTTTAATTAATTCTTAAGTAAATAATGCACTTTATTCAATTTACACACAATGTGCATGGATAAATCTAATTGAAATTGTTAATTCATTATATGGCTTGTGACAGCCTGGTGGCTTGAACACTTAAATTTGGGGGAAATTAGCAAATGGTAGGGCAGGCAGCATAGGAAAAGGAGCATAAAGACAGGGACACACAGGCTCTTCAAAGAAACATCGGTTTATTTTCCAGTAAGTCATTCCAACAGAGGTGACCACTTCAGCATTTATAAAACAAAACATAAAAATAAAGCCTTGCCCACTGGGCACTACCTTCACTTTGAAGTGTTCCCTCACTATACTGGGCCCCTTGTGGACTACCAGTAAAACATAGGTTGGGTCACCCCTGTACTCACAGTCTTTTCAGGAATTTCTTAGCCTCCTGACTATTCCTCAGTGTCCCACACAGACACAATATCTGGCTCTTTCTCACAGCCACGGACTCCCTCTGCTCTTGCAGTAGCAGGTAGTACCCCCAGCTCCTCTGGGAGTTCCTAACACAGCCAGGTCTCCTACCTGCTGTGCCCTGCTGAGAGACACACGCTCCCATCCCAATTAGCTTTAAATAGCCTTTCCACAGGACAGCTTTCCTGAGGAAGGTGAGCTCCAATCTCCGGACTGGCTCTGTGTAATGGAGTACCTGGCCACTAAACTTACACAGAGAATCTGTTCTCTGTTTACAGACAGCTCCCTTCCTGGAGTCTATCTTAGAAAATGGGAAGAAATTAAAGGCTAGAGTGACCTTTTTCCACCTTTTCCCAGTCACTCTACCACAGGCTATATTGTTATTCTTAATGAATTGTGAAATTTCCTATTTTAAATAGAACTATCAACAGCACTGGTCACTTTATATAATTGTAAATACTTTCAATCTTCACAACGCTGTACTAACTGACACTGGGAGGGTGCTACAATCAATTTATCTCAATCTATTGGTGAAACAGTGTAACCAAATCAATCTACTAAGGTGTTAGTTTGTTGGCAGCAAAGTTTCAATTGGGTAACCTTAAACATAAAGGTTACGAGTGTATCCAATTTAGTGGTGGTGAATGGAAAACAAGTAACAACTAATTTATTAGAATCTTATTCCTGGGAAACAGCGGGAGAACCATTTAGTAAACATTGGCGATAACTATGTTATACATTTTCAGTCACAAACAAGGTTTTCTTTTCTTTTTGTTTTAATCAGCTTTCCAGAAAAAAACATGAGCAATACAACCATTTGTGAAACAATATGCACTGTGTAAACTTTATAAATGATCCCTATGTCTTCTTCTGGGAGGCTGTCTGCTGTAAGCTGTTGCCTAGCAACCAATTGCACAGTGATCTCAGAGCTACAGGAAGTTGCACATCAGCCTGGGAGTGGCCAGCCGAGAGAAGCAACAGGAACACCTGGCAGAGAAAGCCATGAGTTTGACACCGGAAAAGACCAGGAAGCTGCAGGTGGTCCCACCAATAAAAGCAGTCATTTTGGCCAGGTGGACACAGGGAAGCCAGATACTGTGCCTGGAGAGAAAGAGTATGAGAGGAGTCCTAATTGAAGGAACCAGCACCTGCAGGGGATTCCCATCCAAGTATCCAATGGAGCTGGAATCACCATAAGTGTTTGACTTACCTGAAGAGTGACTCCAAATGAGTATTCACATTTAAAGAAACCGTAATGAAAGAAGACTTGGAAATTACAGAGATTGTTATAATGTTGGACTTAAGCTGTGGGACTCTGGGGCACATTCAATTCAGTGAGAAAAAAAATTCTCAGAATTTATCAAGTGAAAATTCCAGGAAGAGATTCAATTTTAGTAGAAAATACTCCTTATTCAATTAGATTTTTTCCCATAGACTTAAATAGTTTTCACATGATAAATCATGTTTAAGTTTTTCTGAATTGAAGCGCATCTCAAATTGAATCTTATCCATGTCTTTTCACATGATAAACCTTTTTCTCACTGAATTGAATCTGGCCCTTTATTGCTTTTAGTTTCAGTTTGTGCCTACCTAGTTACTGAAGTTAGTGAGGCCCCTATTGCCACCTTGTTATTAAAGCTGATTGTATTAATTGGCCCTTTTCTTTTAGATAAAAGGTTTAGTTCATCAAAGTCTGTGTGCATTATTATTGTTCCTAGTGGGGCCACCCGTAGGTGCATTCCTGGATCCCTGCACTATAAGTACCAGGTACCCAGTCTCCCAATACCACTGTGGAGTTGCTTAGATTTGTCCTGTGCCATCAGATAAGCACCATACAGGAACTATAACACTGAAAGGAGTGCTAGATCCAGTGTATTTTCCAAAAAATATATGCTTTCTGGGGTGAACTTATTTTCAATTTCTATTTACTAATTTTGTTGCTTTACCCATCATACAATGCAGTAAATATATTTATTTCCAGTAGCCGATACGTTATTTATGTATATAATATGTATATATTGTAATCAAGTTGCTGACAGAATACCTAGCAAAGTCCACACTGGGAATTTTGATCTTTTACTCAAATTAAAGTACAAATAAATAGTGTGAGAATTGTCTGAACAGAAACCAAGTTTTGGGAAAATGAGCAAGGTACCAAATCTATTGCCCACCAGTCATCGCATTCAATCAACTGACCAGTAGCCATGCCTGAGTGTGCTAAAATGCAGGAATGCGTTAGACCCTGTAACAAATATTTCAAATATTGCTTCATAGACTGAGCAAAGCCAAGGAGCAAGTTGGAGAAAAGTTTGTTTTTCTCAACTGTCTCAGGACACTGGGCATCTGAAAATTCAAATTTGTGAGGAAAAGTGTCAAAACTGCAAGTCGAGTTTTCTCAACAGTACAGTCTTGCACGTGAAATGTAAGAATTAAACAGGCTGGGGAGTTTTTAAAATTTAAAATCTCCTGTGCTCAATGCATCATGGAGCATAATGTAACTCAGGTCTTCAGTGGTTCTGGGCACCAATCTGGAATAAAGGGCTCATTGTTGGGATCTCTTACCCATGTTAAATGTGTGGTTCACCTTTAAATTAACTTTTAAGTATGTTATAGAATGGACAATGTTAAGCAACTTTTCAATTCAACTTCATTTTTTTTTTTTTGGTTTAATTAGTTGCTTTCTTCTTCTAGCTGTTCCAAGATTTCAAAGGGAATCACTGACCCCAACTAAAAAAAATTGAATAAAAAGGTAGCTCAAAACCCACAAATAATAAAAAATTAACAGCAATTGCAAATCGTCACTCTCTTCATCATACTCAAAGGGGAGCAACCTCTTTAAACACCTCCTCCAGATAGCACTGATGTAGGAGACAAGGACAAGGAAGTTTACTGTGTGGAGCATGACAGTGCAGTATCTTTTTGAACATACCATGTAAGAGTGCCAAGCTCAAACTCTCCTATTGGCTCAAGTTGGGGGAAGGAAAAGCACGAGGGGTGCTATTAAGGTTAAAGATGGAGTCTTCCAAGGTGGACATGGCTCTCCAGTAAATAAAATGCCATCATATATATATGTATATAGTAATCTGAGTAATGTCTGAGGTGCTGGCAGCTGTAAAAGTGGTTTAACTTCATTTGCTTACCAGCAATGCTACCATAAAGGGAGAGCATAAACTGTGTGTGCTCCTTCCACAGCATGGGCTACAAAATGGAGTCTTGACTTCTATGAGGCACTGTGTTAGGTCATATGCTGTGCGTATTGTGGCCAGATTAGTCCAAATGCACTCCTGTTGTAACTGTCCTTATGAAGGTGCTGGACATATACAGGAAGTCACATTACCTAGTTACAACAAGCACCCAGAGGAGGGAGCTCTCGGCAAGTGAATCATAAAATATCAAAGCATGATCAAAGCCTATCACCTTGGAGTTAGGGTCCCTCGGTGCTAGGTATTGAGTCAACTTTTATTTACAGATGTAGTCACTTGGATTTGTAAGTTTAATACGTCGTGACTCAGGGCTAATTGAAGAAACTGTGTTATCTAAAGTTATCTTAACTCATTTAATGCATTTAACCTTTTCATTAGCATACCAAAGCTCCATTGTTTTCAATGGAGAACTCCTTAATTGGATGGGATGCTGTGACACAATATTCTGTGATAAGTGAGATAAATGAGATAAATGAGTTAAGTCACAACGCATTAAACACACAATCCAAAGTGACTACATCTGTAACTTGTTCATTAATGACTTAGGGGAGGGTGTTGTAAGTAATGTGTCAGTGTTTGCAGATCACACAAAACTATCAGCCCAATTAATTCCATCCAGGATGTGGCACTTGCAACAGAATCTTGACAAACTGGCAATCTGGGCAGCTAAATGGCAATGAGATTCAATATTGATAAATGTAAAGTCACGCACCTGGAATTTAAAAATATTCAAGCCACTTATACCCTTAATGGGACTGCACTAGGCAAATCCATTATGAAAAAGGACCTTGGAGTCCTTGTAGATGATAAACTTGGTTGTAGCAAGCAATGCCAGTCAGCAGCATCAAGGGTAAATCAGGTCTTGAGTTGCAATAAAAGGGTCATAGAGTCACGGGAGGAGGGGGTCATTCTTTCACTGTATAGTACAATATACCATACAGTTTTAGTCTCTGACACTCAAAGGGGACATAACAGGATATGAATTCAACCTATTTATGAGGCATCACATATTCACATCCTAAAACTTTTTGGATGGAATGGTATTAATATATTTTAGTTTCTCTGCTGGATGTAAAGTCAAAAATTAAATTGCTTTAACAGACCTAATGTCTCAAATAAGCTGTCAGGGCCCAAAGGATCCAAGTAAGGTTGGGGACCAAGGAGGAAGTCCAAACACAGTTTGAGGTATCCAAGGGGTTAAACAGAAGAGAGGTCAAAGTCCAGGCAAGGTCAGTCCAGGCAGAAAAGGTTCAGTAATCAAGAAGGCAGGCCGAAGTCAAAAACAGGAATCCAAGAGGAAGCACACCCAGGAACTCACAAAGTAAGACCTATAATTGGGCACAATGTGGAGTATTCTGGTGCCTGAAATAGCCCTCAATTTGGTGCAAAAAGGCAACGTCATCATGTAAGTGTTTCCGCGTCAGCCTTTCTGCGTCGGTGTCCAATCCAGAGCTCGCGCCTCTCTGTGATGCTGGCGCATTTGCGCTGGCGTGTTATCTGTAACAGACTTCATCATGCTGTGACCCCCATCTTGGGAGAAACACAGCGTTTTCCTTACATAAGCCTATTTTCAATATACTTAAATTAAAAATTCTGTACCTTTTTCCGACAATTTCCTGCATGAATTCCTCAACACAGTGGGCCGGCCCATGGCTGCTTTACTTCAAAACAATCTCCCCACCTACAAGTTCTGTAGTGTCAGGGAAAGTGTATGGAGTGGTCATGGAAAGAAAGAAAACAGATTAACCCCAAGTATCTCTTATCTTGAACTAAAGCAGCCACAGGCCAGCCCACCATGTTAAGGAATTCATGCAGGCTAAGTGTGTGTGCATACAAAGAAGGGGTAGCTGGAACACAGAAAATAATGATTTTTAGGAAAAAGGTAAAGAATTTTATTGGAAGTATATGGAAGATTTTTTATTTTTAGACAGTGGACCCGTTAAAGGAATTACATTTTTTGACTTTACATTACCTTTAATGGAACATTTATTAAGCCAATTGAAGGCAAATTAACATTTTATATCCTGTTTCAGACAATCACCCCCCCATAAAAAAAAAAAAAAATCAAACGCTAGCACATTGCTTATGCTTAAAGAAAATAAATCCTCCCTTACACAACTGATGGTTTCAAGCAGTGTTGGACTGGGATGCCAAGGGCCCACCAGAAAACTGTAGACCGTGGGCCCACTTTTGAATTTCTTATTCCTCCTCTACTCACTCAGCCTCTTTATTCTCATATTCCTTTATATATATATATATATATATATATATATATATATATTACTTACTATATTATTCTATTACTAAGCATTTTTTCCCATAAAGAAATAAGGAATGACCATGAAATAGGTTAGAAGCAAGAGGGCCCACTGACACTTTGGCCCACCGGGAGTTTTCCTGGTATCCTGGTGGGCCAGTCCGACACTGGTTTCAAGTGATGAATGCATAGTCTGGATCAGTCATAAGGAATGCTGCAAAAGCCAGAGTAGTACATAGTTTCCCCATTTGACATATCCAGCAGACAACATATCTCTTCAAATTCTCCAATGCTGGCTTTGCTTCTGTCATGAGGAATGCTGCAGATGCCACAAAGTATTCCTTGGTTTCCCCATCTGACATATCCAGCAGACTACCAATCTGTTCAACCTCTCCTCTGCTGAATGTGTGTTTTTATCCTGAAAAAAAAAAAATATATATAACCCTAATTTGGTTATGGTCTATTTAAACATCAACTTACCCTTGACAATCCAGGGTCCCAGAGTACCTAGGAACTGGGAATTACAGTGCAGTGCCTCCACTTAGGGAATACACCTCAGGAGGATTCCACTAGGAATAAAAAAAAGACATTTTGCAAATGAAAAATATAAACTTTATATAAACTGTAGTAAAACTTGGGCAACTTAATAGACCATGCACTACCTAAATCACTATTAGGTACTTAACTGTTTCTCCAACACAGTCCTTTTTAATATCTAAGTCCCAATCCTCCTGAAGGAGTTAATAACCCCAGAGCTCTCATTCCCCAGGTAGTGCTACCATTTTCAAAAAGCACCTCTTCCTTTGAAATTTAGCAGCAGCTTCCACGTAGTAGGTAAATATAAAGATCTGTCTTTACTTTGTAGCCCCACACTTGTATCTATGCCAGTATCCTCCCTTGGGTGTCTGAGTCACCATGGTGCTCTCACACTGGAGATTACAGGCAGCTCTGCAAAAGGATCACTCTCAACAGTGGCACCTTTCTCTTTGAGTTTCTAGCAGCTTGATAGTGGACAGGCTGGGCTCAATCTATAACTCCACAGATTCCACAGCTTAAGAGCTTCTTTGTATTTCACAGTCTTACAGCCACTCGTGTTGGCTCTCTTAAGCTCTCCTGAAGACACTGTACTTTTGGCTTCAAAGTCAGGCATACCCTCTCTTCCAAGGATTCAGTGGGGTGCCCAGCCTATCGGATCACTCTCCAGCCTGTAACTGGGCTGGATGATGTCACAGGCAGAAAAACAGGGGAAGAATTCCTCTTCACACACACAGGGTAGAAGAAAGAAAGAATGATAAATGATGTAGTTGGATCAGTATAAAATAGCTGTGCGTCTCTTTTTCTGGATGAATGTATGGCCATTCTAATATCCAAGTTGTCATTCTTTGTAGTCCTAGTCTGGCACAGCAAGGTCACCAAGGCTTACAGATTTCCAAACTGTCCCTTCTCCTTAAGTTGTTCTTCCATTGAAAGCTTTGGATACATCTCAACTCTTTCTTCATCTGAATTCTCATTTTTGAGAAGGCCTAGTATTGGTGGGTGTAAGATGATTGAGGAAGATCATTATTTATACATATGGAAACATATATAAAAATCTCCATTCAATAATTCAACAATTAGAAATTTCAAAAAGACTTACCAGCAACCAAATCCACTCTCATCGTGTTCTGTTGTTTCCTCCACCAATCATAGCAATAATGGCCATACTCATGGAAAAATGCTAGCTCTGCCTTGAGGCAAGGAGGTTTAGCATCAAGGTTGACTGGTCGAGTCTTTTTGAATTTTATGAAAGCTTCTTCCTACTTCTCTCGAGAGACCAGTGGTGCTTCTTTTTCCCACCGGCTACCTTGGCACCTGTTAAATTGACAATAGCTAAATTGGGTTGAAAAGACATCAAATTTAACCCCTCCAAATTAAAACCCAGCATACACACACAACCTTCACTCTTTCACATAAACCGTATTTGCCCATAGCTAAACTAACTGCATAGGTTAGTATCAAAATAGTCTATTTCTGTCCAAAAAACCATGCTGGCACAAACTCATAGCATTGTTAATTGCTATGAAGTCCAGTATCCTATCCTTTATTAATCCTTTAAAAAGCTTTCCTACCACTGACGTCAGACTAACTGTCCTATAGCATTGAGGCCAAGAACGGGATCCCTTTTTGAATAGGGGCAACACTTTAGCGATTCGCCAGTCTCTTGGCACCGTGCTAGAGCTCAATGAATCCTGAAAAATTAAGTAGAGAGGTTTGGCAATCACAGAGCTAAGCTCGCTAATTACCCTGGGATGAATCCTGTCTGGCCCTGGACCTTTGTTTATGTTAACACGTTCTAGTCTCTTTTGAATTTCATCATACGTGAACCATGCATCATTAGATGTATTATTAGAATTGGGACTATTAATAAGGAAACCTTTATTAGCTGGTTCCTCATTTGTGTAGACAGATGAAAAGTATGCATTCAGAATCTGAGCTTTTTGCTTGTTCTCATCAATCAGCTGACCCCTCTCTGATAAAAAGGTCCTACCCCTTCCTGCTCTATTATTTTTTTACTATTAACATATTTAAAAAAAGTTGATTTTTTTTTTTTACTGCTTACTGCTATATCCTTTTCCATGTCGATTTTAGCTTACCTGAAATTCAATGCCTTAGATACTCCCTTATAGAGTTGCTTCTGCAACAGAATCTCAAAGGAGACCATGTCATGATCACTATTCCCGAAATGCTCACACACAAATTCTAGAGATGAGTTCAGTATTATTAGTTATTACAAGATCTAAAAGAGAGTTATTCCTAGTAGGTTCTTGAACCAGCTGGGATAGAAAGTTGTCATTTAGCATATTTACAAACCTACTAGCTTTATTTGTCTTGGCAACCCCATTACCCCAGTCAACCTAGTTATGAAGTCGCTTTTATTTGTAAAAGTAGCTGGCCTTCATACTCATCTCTTATACAAGGTGGTTTGTAGCATACAGCAATGAATTTTCTTTGTAACCTTTTACCAAGTCAAAATCTCTAACCAGAGGGATTCCACACCCTCAACAGTGATAGCAATGGTTATTTCTTTAGTGCATGGCTTTAATTCAGGCTTTATATACAAATACACTCCTCCCCCCTGTTTAATCCCTCTGTCCCTACTAAAAATTCCCAGTCCAGTCGATATGTTTCATCCCACCAGGTCTCAGTGATATCAATAATATCAATTTTTAGAGCATGCAATTAATTCTAGATTTCCAATTTTACCTGACAAACTTCATGCATTTGCCAGCATGCAGTGGAGGTTATTTTTATTTTTTAAATGTGCATTACTTTGAGGAGAATTATATGTTAATTTAGTATTAGTTTGTTTTCCTTGTAACAGAGGGGCCTCCTTAGCTGGTAAATTGTATGCCCCCTCACTCCTCACCATGACCCCTTACTAATCCCACTACTCCATCTACCCTTCTCCATAATTTTTTCTCTCACCCACCCCCCCACTTGCCTGGTTTAAATACTCCTTCAACCTCTTGGCTATTCTTTCCCCTAGCACAGCAGACCCCCTTCTATTGAGGTGCAATCCATCATGACTGTATAGGTTGTACTCCAAGGAAAAATCATCCCAATGCTCTAGGAACCCAAACCCTTCCTTCCTACACCAAGACTTGAGCCACACATTTAACTCCCTGAGTTCCTGCTGTCTCCCTAAACTTGCATGTGGCACAGGCAACATTTTCAAAAACAAAATGACATTGGAAGACCTTACCTCTAGATCCCTGCCCAGCCCCACCCAATAATTTTTCTACCCGATCAACCACATGCAAACCCTTTCTCTATCTAGAAAGCAAACTGTTTGGTTATAGCGATATGGATGACAGATTACCCTCTCCACTTTCCTAATAATTGAATCCCTTACAACCACAATGTGCTTAGGCACCACCACTACTAGAGAAACTGGTCTCCTGGCTGATAGTGAGATCAGCCCCATCTAGAATTGCCAATCCAGAGTTCACACTCCCATCATCTTCACACAATCTGGAAAAGCTGTTGGGATGTATAAACCCAGGATCAGTCTCAGTTTTCCTTTTGCCCACCTTAGATTTTCTAACTGTCACCCAGCTAGCTGCCTCAACATCCTTCTGCTGTTTTGTTACCCCCAAACTATATGACCCCGCTAGGTCCTGCTCAGTGAGCAAGAGACTCCTTTCAAGATTGTCAATCGACCACAGTTTTGCAATTTGTTCATCTAGTTCTCTAACTCCAGCCTCCTAAGTGGCAGTTTTCTCACATCCACCACAGGGGCAAGCATTTTGGATATCTTGTTCCAAACCTGCATACATATGGCAGACTGTGCACTGGATCAATCAGACCATCAATCTTACTAGCACTTATCCCAGTTACAGATCAAAACAGGAACAAACAAACAAAAAAGTGTTTAGAACAAACTTTTTACCTAGTTTGAACCTCCTTTAGTTTGAAACTCCAGTAATGAAAAAGAAACTGGTGGTTATTTCCTGCCCTCTGTATCATGGTTTGTCTAAAAAAACAGAGCATATGGAAAGCCATGTAAATGAGCTATCCATTTACTTTGATATTATGGAGGAAGAGGCCAATGCATGACCCCCAGCCTTCAACATCAATGGTCTTCTTTCTGTATACAGCTTCCGCTGTTGTGTTGGAGTGGCCAAGCAATTTGGCAAAAAAGTGCTGCTGCTTATCTGTTTTAAAGTGCAACACCATTTGTTTTTCCCTCATTCAGCAAGCCTCTAGAATAAACCTAAAGAAAAAAATGTACGATCAGAAATGTAAAAGCTGAAACTGTACTATAGTTGCTAAGAATGTAAGCATCTACCAATATGGCCAACCTAGATTGGTAAAATGTCAAACAGAGCAATTTAACATTGAGAAACAGAACACAAAAAGCATGGTAGTGGAAGAATGCAACATGGATACTCCACAGACATATTCTGTACAACTCCTGGTCACTGGAGGTGCTTCAGAACAATCAGGGCTTCTAAGTGATAATGGACCGTCCCTTTCTCTTTGTACAAAAGATGACGACCTGCCTTGGCCTTCTTTAGAATATTTTCAATGGTTGGTCTGGTCACTACTAGAACCTTTTGACACTCCTTTGGATCCCCTTTTATTGACATCAGGTAGCCACATCTGTAAATATGAGTAGTAAAAGTTAAACACCACACACAATAAAACACCAAAATAAATGCACAGATACTAAAGAATACTTACTTTTTTCCCACACCAAATTTCTCACCAAATTCCTTTTCCTGATAAGCTTCAGACAATGTATCAGTTTGAGAATGAACAAACATCTTGATGTGTTTAACATCGTGGCATGTGTGTTTCCCAAGTTCTCCAGAACATCAAAAAGTCCAAGGTATTCTGTTAGTCAGGAATGTGACCAACACCTTGGAGTGGTCCATAAAGTATAGGAACCTGGAAACATTTCCAACCTAAAATTAGACACAGGAGGAAAGAAATCATTAAAAGAAATGTGCAAATTAGCAAAATAGAGTAGAACATCAACCACTACATAGACAGATGTGAATCTTACCTATTGTGACCATGTTTTAACATGTAATTATATCTTCAGATATTTTCGGAACCTGGACAGAACATTACAGTTAAAGGAATGTTTTCTGTACATTCCTGCAGCTTTCATTCTTTTCTTAAGCTGAATGATATTTGAACTGGTCTTATTCCTAGTCCAAAGAAAAATACATTTAGAAATTATGGAAATATGTACGCCTAATACAGTGCAGACAGGTGAACCTTAAATATTGCTTATGTAAGCAAACCTACTGGACCAGCTCTTCAACAGGGGCTTCTTCTTCCTCTTCATTAATGGGACCTGGAAGTGTCTCCTTATCGGATTCATTCGGTCTATGATAAAAATCAACCAAAGCTTAGATTAATTCAAACACATTAAGGTGTACACATGTGGATTAGCTTTACATATGCCAAATATACTTACAGGCCCAGCTCTAGCTCAGGTCCCTGCGTTATTATTATTATTATTGTTAACATGTATTTCTATGGTGCCAACATATTTCACAGCATCTTTATCTGTTTCTCCACCTGCGTCTCCACCTGCGCCTTTATCTGTTTTTCCACCTGTGTCTTCATTTGTCACCACCTCTTTCTCCACCTGTGTGTCAACAGGGCTATATTAATATTATCATATTAATAATTATCATATTAATAATTATGATAACATCAGAGCTATTTGAGCTAGAAAAAGTAGTTCTGCCCTCCGGTGTAGGAGGATAGTTTGGAGGTCACTCTCCCAGGTGATACTGCTTGTTAATATATGGGTTATAATGGTTAGTAGTGATGGGTCAATCGGCTGCATTTCGCCAAATTTTTCGCTAATTTCTATAGAAATTCGCAAAACGTCAAAAAATTCACAAAACGCCACCACATCTTATTTTGGATGTGGGCGTCTGTTTTTGGACACCAGCATCTGTTTTTTGTTAAGTGGGCATCCATTGCCAGCATCAAAAAAAGGGACGTCCACATCCATTTTTTTGGAAGCCGGCAATGGGCGCTGGCGTCCAAAAATGGATTCCCGCATCCAAATGAGACGCTGGCGGATTTTACAGCAAACAAAATTTTGCTGGCATTTTACGAATCGCTGGAATTTGCCACAAATTCGCCCATGACTATTGGTTATAGAATTTCATGCCGGTTCCACTAGAGGTGATCCAAGTCCACTAAAGGGTGTCACAGAAATGAAGTGGGATTTTTGCGAAGTTTGTATCAGAAGGGTTGTCAGTATGTGATAAGCTCTGTTACTGTTCCGCCATTCTACAACTAGTGATGGGCGAATCTGTGGCATTTCACCGAAAAAATTGGCAAATTCTCAGCGAAATTTGCGAAACGCCGAAAAAATTCGCGAAACGAGTCACGCTGATGTTTTGTCGCGCGCCCTAGTTGACGCGCGCTTATTTTGACTAGCGTCAGAATAGTTTTGACGCACAGTGCAATGTGATAAAACTGCCATGTGAAATACATACCCCCAATGGTCCCTTTTTTGGAGGGACACTCCCTCTTTTGACAGCGCAACCTGCAGTCCCTCATTTCATTTGTATTGGAAAGTCCCTCTTTTCTCTGCACAGAATAGCCGAATGAAGTTTCTAATTTAATTGGCTTTTGGCAGAGAACCTAGAAGAACAGCTAAAGTGCAAAAAAGATGCTTTTTAACAATGTTGATATAATAAAATAAGTAATTGATTGTATTTGTAACAGTTAAGGAGACAAGGAGAAATATTTTCAAACTTTCATAACCTGCCAAATTTGGTAAAAAATACATGTTAATTAGTGGGTGTGGCCACAAAAATGGGTGTGGTCAAAATGTTGCAGCGCTTTGTATGGAAAAAAAATTTCTGTCCCTCTTTTTACTTCCAAAATGTTGGGAGATATGGAAATGTGAAAAAAAATAGTAAAAAATGTCATCTTTTGCTTTGTGTGTAGGGATGGCGCAGAATATTCGCGAACATCGCGCAACGTTCGTCATTTTGGGTTCGCGCATAGTCGCCGCTTTTTTTTGCCCTCTCACCCCAGACCAGCAGATACATGGCAGCCAATCAGGAAGCTCTCCCTCCTGGACCACCCCCACACCCCCTGGACCACTCCCCTTCCATATATAAACTGAAGCCCTGCAGCATTTTTTCATTCTGCCTGTGTGTGCTTGGAAGAGTTAGTGTAGGGAGAGAGCTGTTAGTGATTTCAGGGACAGTGGATAGTAAGTTTGCTGGCTAGTAATCTACTTGATACTGCTCTGTATTGGAGGGACAGAAGTCTGCAGGGATTTGAGGGACATTTTAGGTTAGGTAGCTTTGCTGGCTAGTAATCTACTGTTCTTCAAACAACTGCCATACATTGACCTGTATTTTTTCTGTGCTTCAGTGGCTGCGACTATTTTCAGCATTTATATGGAATATTTTTTCTGTGCTTCAGTGGCTGCGACTATTGGATTTTTCACATACATTTTTGCCCTTGATCCCCCTCTGGCATGCCACTGTCCAGGTCGTTGCACCCTTTAAACAACTTTAAAATAATTTTTCTGGCCAGAAATGTCTTTTTTAGCTTTTAAAGTTCGCCTTCCCATTGAGTCTATGGGGTTCGCGAGTTCGCAAACATTTTTTCCGCGATTCGCGCCATCCCTATTTGTGTGTGAATGTGCTGAATAGCATTGGAGTCAATGAGAAATTTACACGCGTGTCACTTAGTTACACACATGTCCTGCATTGTTACTGAACTCTTATCTTTTCAAAAGTAAAAAAGGCTCCCATTTTGCCAGCTTCTTAAAAACATCTGTGATTATTATTTAAATAGTGAAACATTAAAAAGGCATATTTTAATATATATTCATTTACTTTTAAAAATAGTTTTCACTGCACAGATTGTGCTGTTTTGAAGTGAAGTGACGAACTCGACGTGCGACGAACTCGGTGCGCGACGAAACGAGATGTGCAGTGAATCAAAACACACGTAGAATTTTCATGAGCGTTTTCGCCGAAACTTTTGCCATCGGCGAAAGGTGGAAATTCGCCACAAATTTACTGTATTCGCCCATCATGATCTACAACTGCTCAAAGTGTGATGTTTTACTCTGTGCTGCAGGGCAGGTTGGGAAGCAGCAGCATGTTGGCCAGTTATGTTCTGAACTGAACCGTACATAGAATTTAGTAACATGATCCAATTCAATATAATGACAATGTTGTATTTACTGGTAATAATAAGAAATAATCAGTAACAATCCAGACAGATACCCCTTCCCTTTATGTCAGCCAATGGACCCTTTCTTTATTTCCTTCCCTTCGTATCTGTAAGACATAATACTTAGTCAGAACAGTCTGGTTTTGAATTTACATGTGTCCGATGGTAAAGTTACACTTTTCACAGTCAAATCTACAGTCATCACCCCTCCGATCATGATGTCTCCTTCTTGGATATATTCATATTCCTCAACTGCTTTAATGATCTGCAGGCGACAGGCAGAATTCATGGACCCAGATCTGCAGGGCCACACATGCAGGGTTATAATATGGATCAGCACTTTCAGGAACTTCAGTGCAACATTGACTCCCAGCATTGCACCCCATAAAGCTCAGTATACCTTAAATAATGCATTAAATCAGAACATTTCCCTGGCAGCCATCAGTAGCACAAGGAGACACTGTCAGGGCCCGAAGGCGTAGTAGGGAGTGCAGACCAAGGAGGAAGCAGCACGAGCCAGCAAGTTCGAGGTACCAGGGGTAGAGGCAAAAGAGTAGTCGATATCCAGGCAAGAAGGTCAGTCCAATCAGATGCGGGTCAAAACGAGGAAACAGGCCGAGGTCAAACACAGAAGGCAATAGCAAAATATTCAGAAGTCACACCCAGGAATGCAGAAGCAAAACCTAAAATTGGGCAAAGTCCAACAGTCCAAAGGCTCCTTAAATAGGCCACAATTGGCGCCAAAAAGGTGATGTCATCATCGTGCTCCCGTTTCCGGCGCCGGGGCGTCACTTCCGACGCCGGCGCGTCGTTTGCGGCGCCGACGCGTCGCTTCTGACACCGGTGCGTCGACTCTGATGCCGGCGCATCACTTCCGGCGCGACTGTCCACGAGGACCCTGTGGACGTCGCCATCTTGGGAGGACCGGAGTCTGGGGCCTAGGTAAGTGGCATTCCTTACAGACACAGAGGCCCCAGGATACAGGTGTAGAACAGAGTAAGGGGCCCTGCTAACCCAACCCTCATTTTATAGAGAACAGAGAAAGGATTTGTACAGTTGAATGAATATAGACACAGGCCCCTGGGGGAATATCTGCTCCATTCTGTATTTAGTGTTTCAATAAAAATGATTTCTTCTTTGCAAATAAACAAGCCAAATAAAGAATCTAAGTATTTCAAGTACAGATCGAACTTTCTGTTGACCAAATCACATTCAATGGGTAAATGTCAGTGATGGCTACATTTTATTGTAACAAATAAAAAGTCTATTGTGGGGAGTTAATACTGCCTTCACTTTGCTAAAAAAAAAGGAGGGACATGGTTCAATGATTAGCTAAATACCTAAACTTCCTGCAGGTAAAGGACTTGACTGGTCCAGAGCTGCTCCTGCCATAAGGCAAGGTGAGAACCATTTTGGGGGGGGGGGGGGATACTAGGATTGACAAAAAAAAAAACATCTCTGGTAACTTTATGAGCTCTACCTGTACTACAAAGAGCACAACTGATGATATGGCCCCTTTATACTCAATGAAGGTGGATAGGGGGTAGCATCTGTAATATTTCTTGCTTTGTCATAATAGAAAGGATTACCCATGATATTGAAGGCCAAACTCAAAGAGCATAAAGTAATAAATAAATAAAGTAGTAAATAAGCCATAAAAATCAATAGACTACTTCTCTTCTGAGTAGTGGTGTCCTTTCCAAACATGTCACTCTATGCATATCTATAACAAACAATTATTTATTAAAATAAAGAGATTGAATGCCCAAATGAATTGTGTTCGCCCATGCTTTTGCCTATAATGGCTATAGCTAGACTAACAATAATCTCAGCAATGATCAAGATCTAACTGCATTTTAGAAGCTCCCCCCTTTCCCAGAGATCACATTTTCTAAAAAATAATCTCAATAGGTTTTATGTAGTGAGATATTAATTTTGGGAATAAGAACAATCAAGTAGAAAAAATATAATTGAGAAAAAGTTTATTGTGGCAAAAAAAAACTAATTTGTTGTGACTTGCAGCATAATAACAAATGTAATCAATTAGCCCCTAAATCAATGTATCTCTGTTGCAATACATAAAATCTATAGTCACACTGGATATGACCAGGAGGACACAAATTTTTTTCGTATATGCCAATAATTACTTATTCGTAAAGGATCAAAATACTTATACTTTCTTTAAATACCATGATAAAAGTTCAGGTTCTAGGTGAAAAGGTAGATATTGTAATAATTGGGGATGCCTAAACAATTACCATGCTCTCTGTAATTTATACATTTCAATTATAAGCCAAAAACTCAATGTACAGTGGAATCCAGTAGTTGGCATATTTTCTTAAATGGAACAAATGAAAAACATGGTCCAAGAGTGATCTAGAAGCAATCTAAAGCATTAATATTATTGACAATATTGCAAAAGACATATTTCAATGTAGGTATTTTATGAAAGGTGATTTTACGTTATCAATATCTGTTTCCAAGTAATTGGGATTTTGTATTAATTTCAGGTCTAAATACAATGATATAACACTTTGGCAGAAATATACAACCTAAAAGTCCAGCACTTGAGGTGAGTATGGCAAATATCTCCACACACACAGTGTTTTTGCCTTTGGTGCTCAGATAGGCCGGGATCATTGTGATCCAAACACTGCAGAAGAGCAGCATGCTGAAAGTGATGTACTTGGCCTCATTAAAACTGTCCGGTAATGTCCGAGCTAAAAATGCTAAAACAAAACTAACAGCTGCCAGAAGCCCCATATAACCAATAACTGAGTAAAAGCCAATAGCTGAGCCCTCATTGCACTGAATGATGATGGTTCCAGGGTAAGTGTGAAGGTCCAGTTCCTGAAAGGGAGGAGAAATGACCAACCAAGTCATGCAGATTATTATTTGAATGGATGAGCAGAACAAGACTACACAATTGGACAGTTTGACTCCCACCCATTTTCTCCATGAGCTCCCTGGCTTGGTGGCTTTGAAAGCAACACAAACCATGATAGTCTTGGCCAGGAGAGAAGAGACAGCTATGGAGAAGGTGATTCCAAAAGTGATGTTACGCAGCATGCAGGTTATATCCACAGGGCGACCGAGGAACAGAAACACACTGAGGAAGCTCAGCTTGATGGAGACAAGGAGGAGGAAGCTCAGGCTCCTGTTGTTGGCTCTCACTATGGGGGTGTCTCGGTATTTAGTAAAAACTCCCAATATCAGCTGAGTTATCAGGAAAAATAAACTAAAAACAGCTGAAAAAAATATAGAAATGACATCATTACTGTATGATAAAAAAACTTCCTTCCTTTGTACACAATGATCCTTCATTTCATTAGGCCATTCCATGTCTGAGCACTGGATGCAGCTCACACTGTCTATATAAATAGCAAGGAGAAGACAAAAGAAGACAAAAGAAGGATAATAAGTTATGTAAAATATGTGGTAGACTATTTTATTAATATAATACTGAAATTATATATATTTAAAAAAATCAGTATTTCAGACTGAAAACAGCAATAAGAGAAACAATAATAACCCATTGATTCCTTGCATATATTTTATTTCTATAATATCGGTATTGTATAATTCACAGGGTTTTTTTTAGATCTTTATTACATATTAATTGCAACTAAATATCTTAAATTTGTCCTTTCTAGTTTATCTTTGTTAAGCTAATATTATAGTTTTAAATGACTGTCCTCTGCTAGAGTAGGAGTCTCACACTCTGGAAGGTCTGAAAGCTTCCTTCAGAGTGTTGTAGCATTGCCCAATATACTGCTTGTAATTTCAGAACCCATAACAGCTGTCAGCATGACCTCCTCATATTCTTACATCAGTTTTAGCATTGTTAATTAAATATATCTATAAACCAGCCTAATAACTTGATATTCCCCAAGAACATCAGTCATCAGAGCAGTTTACAACATATTATGTATGAACAAACCAGGTAATTATAGTTCTCTAAAGAACAGATGGTAGAATAGACTGTGGATGAACCAATCACTCTATGATATCCCTATGAGGGATATTTCATAGACAGAAATAAAACTGAATGGGATAGTTATACCTGGAGATTTTTGGCCCTATATAGTTAAAATTGGGTACATGGTTAGGAGCAGATATTCAACAAAAAAAAGAGTTTCAGTACCAGTCTTGCACCACAAAGCTAAGTAGAATATTTAGTCATATTGGATTTTGGGTGTTATTGATAAGATTCTGGATTAATGCTCTTACCATGCTTCTTTACTTGCTGGAAAGTCTACCATTGACTGAGGACCACATTGGCATGTTGATATTGTCCTCAACTGGCACATGAAATGATTAGATCTTGGACTAGATCAACATGATTTATCCCTGCATGTGAGTGCCCTTTCCAAATGGGTAGATTTTATTGGGTATAGACAATTTCAGATTGTGGAGGCTTATCATCAAATTTGACAATGGCTGAGGAAGTAGCTGCTTATAAACATGTGTATGATGATGTTCTGGCTGTTTCTGAAGCACATAATCATACATAATGAATTGAGATGGCTGCATTTGCACAGACACATTAAAGGGATTCTGTCATGATTTCACTGTGTACATTGAATGGAATTCAATCTACCATTTATAACTCTATTCTTGTGTAGGCAGCCCATCTGAGGCCATTTTTCCTAGTCATGTGCTTTTCAAAAGAGTCAGCACTTCACATTAGAACTACTTTTACAGAGTTACGACTTGTATTTTTGATACTGAGTGCTGTAGCTCCTAGCTACCATTGGGCGGCGGTTGGGAACATTTTAGCAATGCAGGCATCAGGGAGGGGTTATTTGGTTACTCACATTGTGCAGCTGAAGGACTACTGGGGGGAGGGAGGGAGGAAGGGAGGGGTTGCTATCATTTCTACTTGCAGCACATCTGTAAAGAGTGACTGAACTTTATTAGAGTGCAATTCACATGACTGGGGGATCCTGAGAAATGGACATGTCTAGCCCCATGTCAGATTTCAAAATTAATTTTTTTTTTTTGCTCTTTTGAAAATTGGATTTCATTAAATGTTTCATGAAATTAAATGTTTAAATGTTTCATGTTTTATGGTATAATTATTTACAATGTAAGCCCTTTATTTCCAATTATGAATTATCCCTCCTTTGTGCCTGGAAGCTCTGTACTTTGCACCTTCCTTTGGATTTTATTTCCACTGCAAGATGAAAATACAATACAAATACAAATCTGCACCCTCCAATAATACAGGTATAAGTGGTTTGTGTCTGCCTTCTGGGGGCTGTTGGTAAATTAGTTCTTATTCTTTTTGATCTTTGCATAGCAGCTAATACTTTTGATGGAGAACTTTAGTTATTTCAAAACAATACATTAAACTTTAAGTAGTATCTTTATACCGGTTATATTAGAGATCTCTCCCTCGGAACATGGAACACAATCATAACAGCAGGGCGGGGCTTCAGGAATTGGCATCTTCCTGTATCCTGGGAGACAATTGTCTGTACATTGAGCTCTTGGGATCTAAAAACATTACAAGTAAACTTCCAAAAAATGCATCTTGTAGTTTTTTCTTATGTTTACATTGACTTCAGCATGTTTACCTTAAATATTTCATAAGTAATACAAATAAAATCCATGTGTGATGTGGCTGGGAATATGTAGAAATGTCATTGTATGGAAATGGCTGCAGAGATGTGGCCAGGCGCAGAGTTGATGCTGCCCTTAAAAGAGATGATACTAACCCAAGTATGGCAATATGGCTATAAAATTAAGTTGTTTTATATACACACATATAGCTATATAAAAAAATATATAAAACCTAAACAGAGTTGTATACAGTTTATAAAAGCCAGCAGAGCCATAGACTCTATATGGGATTCAGTACAGCGACATATACGTAGCTAATGATTGCCAGGAAAGGCCTTTTAGAAAAATTAAGTTTAACACAGTTTGTGGGGCACACTATGGATAAATACAATATATGATGCCTGTAGAACTAGTGAATCCTACGATTCCTATGAGACCCAAGAGATTACTTGATGGTTTATGAGACTAAGTTACACAACCCAGTAGAGCTCTATACAGCTTGTAACATGCATTTTCATTAATATACAACTTTTAATCCCTAATACAGTGCTGAATGATGTGTGACACATAGGGTTCAATACAACAAATGAGACTCAGTAGAGTTCTCTGTGGCTAGTAAGGCCACACTGAGTTATATGTGGCTCGGAAGAGTCAGTAAAGTTATTTACATGCCCTTGCTGTGAATGTATCCTCACTATCCACTGTCAATGGTGAATATTTAACAACAAAATAAATGTCAATATACTCAGTGTTTAACATATAGAACAGAAAGTTAAAGAGAATCTTACTTTGTTGTCGGTTGTCTTCCATGGAATTGCCGTTGAGGTTATATTCAGTTGCTGATCTGGTGGTCCCCATGGAGAGAACTCACCAATAAAAGTTTTAGACCAATGATCCAGAGTAATAAAGTTGCTATAGATCTTGTATTTAGTGATATACTCTCCGTTTTCATCAAATGAGAAGTTTTCACCATGTTTGGATTTAAGCTGAACTTTCTTTAAATAATGGTGCAACTTTACAAAAAAAATGTAAAAAGTTTGAATTCATGTAGGGAACTTTTAACATAATATTACAAGTATGGGATCCATTACTCTGAAACCTGTTATCCAGAAAGCTCTCAATTATGGAAAGGCTGTCTCCCATACACTCCATTTAATCAAAAAAATTGATTGAATTTGTATTTTCCTTTTTCTTATAATAATAAAACCCTACCTTTTACTTGATACCAGCTAAGATATAATTAATCATTCTTTCAGGAAAAACAATACTATTTATATGTTGAAAGGATATTTAGAAGACTTAAGGAATGGTGATCCTTATTACTGAAAGATTCCAGATCCGAGCAATCTGCATAAAAGATATCCATACCTGTACCATTATTAGCAAGCCAACATATTACCATGAATCAAAGCCATGATACCATACAATAAAATACAGTGTAGCATTGTTTTTACTTAAAATGTTACATAGTTCAAGTGAAGACAATTAGAGGCAGATTTACTATTATTCATCTATTCGAGGGCTAAAAGTCCTCAAACTTGAAATTCGATAAGCATTCGACTACCGAAAGCTTATCAAATAGTTTTAGGCTATTTTTACCTCGATATTTGATTTTTTCGCTGAAATCATACGATTGAATACCGATCGTTCAATTTCACGAAAAAAATCATAAAATATCCTCCGATCGTTCGAAAAATTTGTACGATTGGAAGGATCAAGGCTTTTGATTGTACGAATGGTATTCGAGCAGGTGATAGAAAAAAAAAGCCTATGGGGGGCTTCCCATAGGGTTCTATTGCAATTCAGAAGGTTCAATCTGGCTAAGTAGGCAGATAAATAAAATTTTAAAGTTAAAATCCTTATTATCTAATATCCGATCTATTCGATGCGGTCGATTTTGCGTATTCGATGATAGAAGTGGACAAATTTGTATATTCCAATATACGATAAAATCATATGATCGGAATTCGATCTTACTTCGATCTATTCACGTGAATTTTGTAAATTTGCCTCTAAGTCCCTTGCATTTTCTCTTATTTTCCAAGAACAGGCACTCAAACTAACTTTACACAAGGATCAAATAATTGTAATTCTGACAATGTCTTCTGCCCATGGGTAATGAGATCTCACCCACTGTAGCTGTCCAAGCATCCATATGGTTTAGCAATGAAAACATTGAATGATTATTGTTGACATTATTAAAGCTAATAGTTCATGCTTCTGTTGTGAAATGGGGATGTGACTTATTTTCAGTGCAGCGATTTGTTCATATACACATGCTCCTCAGGAATAATTTACAATTGTATGGATAGAAAAGAAAACTCCCCTTAAAACTCTAGTGTTAATTTAATGAAGCGGTTAGCTAATACTTTGAATCAC
>JAMBMQ010000043.1:63478-78727 GCA_024363595.1 Xenopus borealis | reverse complement strand
TCAGATTCTCTCCTATTTTGTAATTAGACTGGGAATAAGATAATTATCCTTTAACTATTTTCAGGAATAATTTACAGTTATTAGGTGTAAAGATTAGTGCAGAATATCATTTGCCTAAATGCTTTTGTATAAATGAGTAGACTGTGGAACAGGAGAAAAAGGAAGGAGGAATATGCACATATTGCACATAGATCTAGTACAGTCAGGTTGGAACTGAGCTCGAATGCTACAGGGAGAAGATGTTTGGAGTTCAGGAATATGCCACAACTTTGATTTTCAATGGTATTAAAGATACATAGAGTTCCACTAATGGTATGAGAATTCTGTTGTATACTACTGATTAGATGAACCCCAAGAAAATAAGAATGACTTAAGGATTATCATTCTTTGATTGATATAAGATTATATCTCTCACCCTTATTACCTCTGTACCTTCATGTTATCCTGAAAAAGAACTTTATTCATAAGTAATAATCCTATTGCTAAAAAGATAAGATGACTTTTGTTATCTACTGTGTCTATTGTATCTAACTATCTCTCTATCATCTATCAATTGTATCAATTAACAAAATATACTGTGTCACTGAATTGTTTGTTCTACATATTGTCCAAAGGAGAGAATTAGACATACAGATGAACATATAAATGCTACTGACAATTAGGACAATAGATCTTCAATAGAGTAGACATTTTAATGAAGCTTATAAAAAAGGCTCATCAGATTAAATTAAAAATACATGTAAAGAGAGATACAGTGCATCATTTTAACCTATGTATGGCCTATTGGATCATCACATTGGATACAAGAAAATCTCCATATTTTTTAATTGATTTAGCTAGTCTCTCACACTAAGCTCACATACAAGCTAAAATATAAAATATAGCTAAAGATTAAACCATTGGGATTTCACATTTTGTCACACAATGTGATTTTTTAGAGCTAAGTCATGCCTTAAGACAATACTAGAGCCCAATGGCCCTAGTCCATCAGAAGAAATGTACTAAAAAAATGCACTCTAGCACCTTCTAGAGACAGGACACAACACTAAAACTGTGTCTGGGCATGGTGTAAAAAATGTGAAAACCCAATGGCTCCATTTGTAAGTATTTTTAGCAATGGTTCAATATATAGTTTTCAGCCCACACCACTACACAAATCTCCGCCGCGTTCAGCAATTCAGTCAATATACAGATTACAAGAATTGGACATTCTATGCCCCAACAAGAATAACAGACCATTAATGATGCTAAGATTACACCTAAAAATTCCAATTGAACTATCCAATTTACAATGATACCAAGCAAATTTTAGCAACTAAAAATCATTCTCTCCCCCATGACAGTTAAAATATATTAACAAACATTGACACATTTTCAAGAATTTATAGAATAAGGGAATAATATAGTGGATAATGTAAACCCCACTGTAATGTATAAAGATATTATAAGGCTCTGAGGAGTTATGTGACCATAACTCCAAGGTGACTTCTGATATCTTTATAAATTTCAATAGGGGGTACATTATGCATTATAATCCACAGTGAAATGTCGGAGGGGGGTGGGGGGGGTTGGAGAGGTCAGCGTCCATTCTGGTCCAATTCGGCACAACATCATCCAATTCTGGTTCCCCAGAATCCAATTCGTGTGTGACGCCATCCAATTCGGGTGCAACTTTGTCAAATTCGGACATGCCAGCATCAAATTCAAACACACAGATTTTAAATTTTCAAATTTCAGCGGCGAGGGACCCATTATAAATGACGGCCAGACCAGATTGTAGATTATATACAAATATACCCACTAAATGGGAAACGTACAAAACTACATACAATTTTCAAATCGCCCTTAAACTTATTTTGAAGATGCACTTCAGAAGAAGGCACATTTATAAACATCCGGATTATACGTCCTGCAATTGAAACATATTGGTTAGAAATCTCCAATTTTAATCAGCAAAATGGTTGACATTACAGTTTCTATGAATTGCTTACCTCTTCTGCTTTTCTACTTCAACGTTGAAAAGAGATCCACATTGTCACATTGGTTCTCTATTTAAGCCTCAATTTCTGAAAAAGGGGAAAAAATGACACAGCCTTCTATGTTTATGGAATGGTTCATTTGATGAAGGAAACCAGAAAATAAATGTGAGTTTAGAGCTTAATAAATAAAAACTCCCCCACATTATATTCATTCCAATGGGATTTTTAGAAACATATTTATCAAATGTTGAGTTTTAACTTTCACCCAAAAGACTATTCTATGTATTATACCCAAAACAGCAAAAAGTCCAAATCCAAAAATCCACCATCTCAAACCTGTTGAGGTCATGTGTAAGGGGTCTATTTACTAAACCTAATTTTTTTCTGGTCGGAGTTCTTTTAGGTAAAAACTCATTCTTTGAAGAAAATTCTATATTCATTGGGGCAAATTCACTTAAGTGCGAAACGTGTAACAATAGCGCTAATTCACCAGTGTGATGTAATTTCGCAACTTTGCCAATTTACTAAATGTCCCTGTTGTGCACTGACGAAGGGACATAACTACGCTAATTCACTAAGATGCCCATTTTACTTAATGTTACCTGTTGCGCTAGACTTTGCTTCACCAGGTAAGACCTTATGAAACTCAATACAATAGATAGGAGAAAAAACACTGGAGTCTTACTTTTTTTTTTGGGTGATAGTCTGAAAAATAGCATAATTTATTTTGGGGGGTTACCCTCCTTCCCCCTACATTTCCTAACATATGGCAACACAACTACTGTATACAGTGGGCACATGTTAAGGGCAATTGGACAACTTTATTTTATTTATAAAAGGTTTCTGGGCTTGTGTAGTGGAATGTAGTGGCTGGAACATATACTTCTATTATACTTTTAACTTCACACTGTATGCAAATTAGGCATTGCTACCATAAATGTTCTTTGACTGATGAAGTAACGGTAGCAGAAATTCACTACTTTTAACCTCCCTGAGTGCAAATTCACATTTTAGTGAATTAGTGGTGGACTAGTGAAAATGTGCCTGCTGAAGTGCGGCGAATTGCAGCAAATTTCTGTGCTTGTGAATTTGCCCCATAATTTTTTCTCCCACACAGATAATTGTGCAGTTTTTCAGTATAGCAGAGTTTGCCACCACTATTTTCATTTCATTGTATCTCTTCCCCAAATAGGGATGGCGCGAACTGTTTGCCGGCGAACTTGTTCGCGCGAACATCGGCTGTTCGCGCTCGCCAGAAGTTCGCGAACGTCGCGCGACGTTCACCAATTTGGGTTCGCCTTAGTTGGCGCTTTTTTTTTTTCCATTTCTCCCCCAGACCAGCAGATACATGGCAGCCAATCAGTAAGCTCTCCCTCCTGGACCACCCCCACACCCCCTGGACCACTCCCCTTCCCTAAAAAAACCGAAGCCCTGCAGCGTTTTTTCATTCTGCCTGTGTGTGCTTGGAAGAGATAGTGTAGGGAGAGAGCTGGGGGACAGTGGATAGTAAGTTTGCTGGCTAGTAATCTACTGTTCTTCAAACAACTGACATCTAGCTGTGTGAGCTTGTTCACATTCTGTCTAAATATCCATAATATTACCCTCTCCAGAAAAAGCACCTGAGTGACTTTTTTCAAGCAGCCATAATATATTTTACGTAATTCGTATCCACCGCTGTAGTAGTGTATACGTTGACCTTGTAGCCATTATTTGCCCTGTAGGCATTTTTTGCCCAGTGTGTTCTTCAAACAACTGCCATCTAGCTGTGTGAGCTTGTTCACATTCTGTCTAAATATCAATAATATTACAGTGTCCACAACCACCACCTGAGTGACTTTTTTCCCTTTACAGCACAAAACGCAGCGCTGTGTCAACAATGGATTTTTCAGATACATTTTTGCCCTTGATCCCCCTCTGGCATGCCACTGTCCAGGTCGTTGCACCCTTTAAACAACTTTAAAATCATTTTTCTGGCCAGAAATGTCTTTTTTAGCTGTTAAAGTTCGCCTTCCCATTGAAGTCTATGGGGTTCGCGAACCGTTCGCGAACCGTTCGCAATTTTCCGGAAGTTCGCGAACATGTTCGCAAACTTTTTTTCCGTGGTTCGCGCCATCCCTATCCCCGAATTGATTTAGTTTAAAGACCATGCACCTTCCAGAGTTTTCATGCATCATTGCTATACACTAAAGGCATAGAGGAGGGGCAAGCAATATATGATTGAAAGCTGAGACTTTTAAATTAGTTTATAAGAGTGATGGTTGTTTCAATAAAAAGAATTTGGGTTCCATATTTAATTTATAAAGGACATTTATTATACAGCTTTTTATGTCTGGGTGAGAGTTACCCTTTATTACTCACTTTAAAGAAAGAGGTTAAAAGATACAGCAATTAGAATAATTGAATTGAAACTTCAGAAAGTGGATAGAGGAAATGTGATAAAATTTTATTGTATTCTCCACTACATAACTTTAGGCAGCAAAAGAAATGTTGGTGCTCAATGAAAAGCTTTGGGACACTATGAGGTACAGTACAATGAATTCTCCCTACACGACCCAAAGTAGTTTTAAAAAAGCCAGAAATTTGAAACAGATGCAAAATCACCTGGTGACG
The DNA here is from genome assembly GCA_024363595.1 of Xenopus borealis. Lineage (NCBI taxonomy): Eukaryota > Metazoa > Chordata > Amphibia > Anura > Pipidae > Xenopus > Xenopus borealis. The sequence goes on along the minus strand of JAMBMQ010000043.1, from coordinate 74,138 downwards.
ACAGCAGTTAAACTAAAAAAAGATTGAACATGGGAAGGGATATTTCCATGTACAAAGCACATAAATTTTGTAAAAAGTTTATGTCTACCTTGACAAAGTACAAAATAAAACAATGTATAAAATGTACAATAAACCAATGTCGTATACTGCCTAAGTGGCCTACAGCTTATAGGGAAGACTAAGAGGGCTGCAGTGGGACCACATTAGGAACATAATAACACAAAAATGGGAATCCATCTCAATGTCAGCATATCCACACTGCCAATTCGTGCCAATGTGACCACCTCACCTGCGGCACTGAATACATTTTACATACGATAGAGAAAAAATATATTTTGAAATATTCTTTACAATGCAAAAGGCAGCATTTTTTGGGTAAAACAGAAAACATGGCAAAATTGCAGCATAGGAAAAATGACAATTGTTTCCTATAACTGTGCCACTATTTTGTCATGTTTTGAATTTCTCCAGATGACTTTATCTGAGTGAGACAGTTACCAGCAACAAGTGAATTAGCAGCACCGCATGATGAGCGTATTAGTGAAATCACTCATAGACATGACATGAGCTATAGACTTGACCAGAATCCAAAACCTGTATGTTTTCAAAACATTTGGGATTGCCATTGTTCCAGCGTAATGCCAACATAGCCTACATGAAGCAGTTCTGGGTCTGCCAGGAGTATAGGTTATGGCTGATGGTTGTAGAAGCCACAGAAAATCATAAATACAATCTTATTGTAAAAATTGCAAATCAAAACCTAAACTTCAATAAACCGAAGCTAATAATTAGACTATCATCAGTTCCGCTCATCTACTGATAGCTGAGAGATTACACCCAGATCCAGAGAATGCACAATCAATAATGAAAATAACAAAGAATTTGTTAACAGTCCAAATAGATTTGTAACCCTTACATGACTTACATGAACCATTAAGGAGATAGATCAGGCAATCCATCCATGAGGAATCCATTGAGCAAATAAGAATTAGAGAAATGAGGAAGTGACAATTACAATGTGATGCTAATGAAAAGGGACTAGGAGAAAAAAGGCCAGCTATTTGCTTTCACATTATGCACATTGTCTCCACATTGTCACAATATATGCACAGGTTGAAAAGGCTATTGTGTTTGACTGTCAGAGATGTGATCTGCATCTACAAGGAAAAACAATCAGCATTGCATCTGAATGCTAGGTACCCCAAACACTTACAGTGCATGCTGCTACAGCTACACATGTACAACATGAATATGACTTATAAAAAAGGATCACAAATATATATTGTAGACTTTCTGTTAAGAGCACCATTAGTTGAAAATCAAGTGAACCCTGACACACCAAAGTTGTATGAAATATTCTCCAAATATGTTGAAGAAGAAATATCAGATTTAAAGGTATAGAATATACATTTACAACAAACACAAAGCCATACTGAACAGACACCTGTTCTATCTGGATGGCTTAATCAGAATTAGAGGGTGCCCATCTGTGTCAGGTACTACTGGGGTTTTAGAAAATAATTCACTACAAAGAATGGGATTCTTAGATGTCCATACCAATCACAGACTCTTCTAAGGGCATTCCATGCCAAAAATATTTTTATAAACATGGAAACATTTTTATAAAGAATTTAACATAAGCTGCAGTCTACTTTTTTGATGCTAAGGTTTCTGCTAATGTGTATTTGTGTTAAAGTTTGTCAGGCCTCAAGAAACAGGGTTAACTATTGATCCTTTACTTATCAGAAAAGCTGCTAGTTTGGGTAAAGTAATGATAATGGGGGATTTTAATTACCCAGATACTGACTGGAGCAACAGTACTGCCAGATCTGTTAATGGTAATAATTTTATAAACTTGTTTAATGACAATTTTATGGCACAGGTTGTTGAGGAGAAAAAGGAGTAGTCAGCACTTTGATCCTTTGCTTTATGAAGTAGTGGTACACGTTCCTCAATAAATACATTTTGTCTCATATTGATTCATAAATATGTTTGCGTAGGCAGGGGCTACATTGGACCCCAATACATGGACCCCAATACATGCCACGTTTTGGCATATAGAAATCTTCATCAAATTGGAAGTAATAATTTATGTATATGAATTATTTAAAACCCACTGTAAGAAATGGGTAGGGTACATCGATCATGTGTTTGCATTATGGGCGGGGCCACGTTGGAATTTTTTGTTCAGGAAATAATTAATGCTTTGCCCTGCATAAAGTTTACTCTGAATTCACATTTTGAAGAGTTTGCTTTTTTAGATACCAGGGTTTATAAGTCTGAAGGGTGATTCTCCACAGACTTATTTGTTAAACCTACAGATCACAATTTACTGCTACGCTTCAAATCTTTTTTTCCGCCTCATCTAAAGAAAGCACTGCCAAAATCTCAGTTAAGCAGGGTTAAACGTATAGTTTCTTCTGAAGAAATAGCGGATAAACTACTAAAGGAGATGTGCAATAAGTTTCGAGAAAGGGAGTACCCTGATAATCTGCTTGATGCACAATTAACTATTATTGAAAAACAAAATAGAACAGAAATGTTAAAGGGTAAACCAAAAAAAGGTGAAAATAATGTTACATTTGTGATACAATATAATATATTAAGCAAACAGGTTGCTAAAATTTTACGTCATCATTGGCCGCTTTTACAAAGTAACCTACCACAAGTCAAAGCATTCATGAGACCACCTATAATAGCATATAAAAAAGGATGGTCTTTGGGCTCTATGCTAGTCCACACAGATATGAGGCAGAGTAAGATCAATAATAGAGATAGGAGTAATAAAGTGGGAACTTTTCCTTGCTATAATTGCAATTACTGCTCGAATGTCCCACAGGGGGAGTATTTTTCACCCCAGAAAAGGATATCCCATAAAAATGAAAGACCAACACTCTTTCGGCTCATCATGTGCCATATATGATAAAATGTCAATGTGAGCTTACATATGTGGGCCAAACTTAACAAACAGTTTGTGAACGAATAAGAGAACACAAATCAGAAATTAAAATGGGAAAACGTGATAAAGCGGTTGCTGATCATTTTATGAAGCATTCACATAGAGTGAACCAACTAAAATGCCAAATTGAGACCACTGAAACAAAATCACGGGGAGGAAATAAACAAAAAGATCTACTATACCGTGAGGCATATTAGATAAGGAAGTTGGAAACTCTAGAACCATGGGGTTTGAATAAAGAATATGATCTAAGTCCCATTTTTAAATAATATTTATTCTGTTTATTTTTTAATGATGGGTGAATCTCCCGAGATTCACTTTGCAGAAAAATTCGCGAAACGAGTCGCGGGACGATTTTGCAAAGCGAAATTTCGCTGGCGATTCGCGAATTGCCGGAATTCGCAGCGATTTCGCCCCTGGCGAATAAATTCACCCATAACTAATGATGATGTATATTTTTATCATTTTTTACAGGTACACTATGTGATTGACTTCATGTTGAACAATTCCCCTGCTCATACTTCACTAGCTGTTGGCTACATCATCAATAGATATCACTTTGTATTTTCTTGCAATTGTTTGTTTTATATTTAAGAAATGAATATACACTATTGACCACTAGATGGTGTTAAGGACTATAAAATGCTTATGTCAAACACTTGTCAGTTAGCTTGATAAAAGACTGCATAGCCTGAAACGTCGCTGTGATGCCCAAAAAGTGTTAATAAAGGCGTTTTAAATATTTAAAACTGATGGTGCTGTTTGAAAAAGTTTTCTACCACACAGGTTGTTGAGGAGCCTACCAGAAAAAAATGCTACTCTGTATCTAATGATCTCAAATGACAAGGAACTTCTAGCAAATGTGTCATTGAATTCCTGGGTAATAGTGACCATGATGTTATATCATTTAATGTCTGGTGCAAAAAACAAATATATACTGGGGCAACAAAAACCATGAATTTTGGAAAAACGAATTTTAGTGCCTTGAGGGCTCCCCTTCAGTATTGATTTTGGCATCATGTTTTCAGCTAAAACCACAGAACAGAAATGGTTGTCATTTGAAATGAAATTAAACCATTACTGTTCTCAATTTATCCCCTTAAGGAGTAAATGTAGAAGCTCAAAGAATCATCCTATGTGGCTTAATACAGATATAAAGAAAATAATAGGAAAGAAGAAAAAGGCATTTAAATATTACAACTCTGTTGGGACAGAAGCTGCATTTAATGAATATAAACACTGTAATAAATGTTGTAAATCAGCAATCCAGAAGGCAAAGAAAGGTAACGAAGAGTTAATTGTGGCACAGGCAAAAAGTAATCCTAAAAAGTTTTTTAAATATATTATCAGTAAAAAGAAATGCAGGTCGAGAGTGTTGCTCCATTAAATAATGGTACCAGTATGGTTGTAACAGATACAGAAAAGACAAATGTGCTAAAACAGTGATTTTCTTCAGTGTATACAATAGTGGAGTCTGAGTTCCCAAGCTCATTTCATAGCTGTGCTAGTGGCTCAGCTCAATAGTCAGTGGCTGACTCAGGATATGATTCATAAAGCTTTACTAAAAATGAATGTAAACAAGGCTCCATGGTATACACCCATGGGTTCTAAGAGAGCTTAGTTCAGTTTTAGACCATCCCCTATTTCTGATTTTCTCAGATTTGCTTTCATATGGTATAGTGCCTATAGATTGGAGGAAAGCTGATGTCATCCCAATATTTAAAAAGGGATTACAATCTCAGCCTGATAATAATAAGATAGTAAATTTGACATCTGTGGTGGGCAAATTATTTTAAGGCTTGTTAAGGGATCACATTGAAAATGTTGTCTTAGTGAATGGCATTATGAGCAACAATCAGTATGGCTTTATGAAGGATAGGTCATGTCAGACAAATTTCATTGCTTTTTATGATGAGGTAAGTAAGATGCTGGACAGTGGGAGGGCAGTAGATGTGATCTATTTGGATTTTGCCAAAGCATTTGATATTGTGCCCCACAAACGACTGCTTTCTAAACTAAGGTCTTGTGGGCTTAATGAAGTCGTTTGCACATGGATAGGAAACTGGCTACAGGATCGGGTACAGAAGGTGGTTGTTAATGGTACATTTTCTACTTGGACTAAGGTTCTTAGAGGGTGTAAGACGCAGCAGGAGATTGCACCAATCTCTTAACTCCCGGCATGTCCCTTCTTCTGTTCCTGTGCACAGACGCACACTTCCAATATCTAGGTTCCCCTGACGCTGGCAAGAGAAGGGCAACTAAGCTGGTAAAAGGTATGGAAAATCTTAGCTATGAGGAAAGACTGGCCAAATTGTGAATGTTCAATCTGGAGAAGAGGTGCTTAAGAGGTAAAAAAAATAACAATATACAAATATATGAGGGAATCATATAATAATCTCTCTAATGCTTTATTCACCAGTAGGTCTTTCCAGCTGACACAAGTCACCCATTCTGATTAGAAGAAAAGAGGTTCCAGCTAAATATTCGGAAGGAGTTTGTTACAGTGAGAGCTGTGAAGATGTGGAATTCTCTCCCTAAATCAGTGGCACAGGCAAGGCCGGTTTACCCGCTAGGCACCCAAGGCTAGTACCTAGGGCCCGCCTAGCTATTGGGGCCTGGGCCGGAAAGAAATGACCTTTCACAAAACCTCCAGTCCCGGCCCCTGGTGCACTGCCTGGTCTGCCGAACGTGTGGAGGATGGACTGGTGAGGACGTGTGCGCGCTTACGCCAAGGCACATGTGCGCCGCTGCGCACACTGACACCAAAAAGCTCACTGACTCAACGGCTCATGTGACTGACATCATTCTGGGAGGAGAATGCCAAATAAAAGCGTATATCTGCATAGAAAGAGCACAGTTGGCATCTAAACTTTAGTTAGAGGAGCTCTGTACTGTGACAGTCTGCATAGTTAGTGTGTTTGCCTAAGTTGCGGCCTGGCTGGTGGTGACTCACTCAACGGTTCAGTCGGTAGCAACTAGGGCCGCCATTAAAAATCATGGGGCCCCAACCCCAATCCACGCCCACTCCCCTGATCTACCCCAGCCAAATTTCGAGGAAGAAGCAGGAAGAAGAACAGAGGGAAGAGCAGGAGGAAGAACAGAGGGAAGAGCAGGAGGAAGAACAGATGGAAGAGCAGATGGAAGAACAGAGGGAGGAGCAGGAAGAAAAGCAGGAGAAAGATTAGAGGGAAGAGCAGGATGAAGAACAGAGGGAAGAGTAGGAAGAAGAGTAGGAAGAAGAGCAGGAGGAAGAACAGAGCACTCCAGGGCCCGGGACTATCGCTCTCATGTAAGAGGGCCAGGCTCTTTTGAAAAGTGCGCACTGCCAGGCCCCCCTTCAGGCCTGGGCCCGGGATACTTGTCCCCCCCCCCGATGGTGGCCCTGGCAGCAACACAGTGTGTGCACTGGGCTGACTGGCTGCTGTACCAGGCTGAATTTTTTCAGCTGACTGCCGGCTACTTGTGAGGGGAGGATGGGTGATGTGGCAGTAAGGCCAGGCTGTCAGTGGCAGGCTATTTTATAATTTGAAAGTAATCATCTCAGCCTGGGCATCTGGATTCTGGGGGTAAAATGGAAAAGGGTCTGAAGTGGGGGGCTGGGGCTGCTGGGGCAGTGTTGTAATGTTGTTGAACTGTTGAAGGGAGGGGGCAGACAGAACTGAGAAAACAAATACAAAAAACTAAAAAAAAAAAAAAAAAAAACCTACTAAAAATATTTGGGGGTTCTGCTGGGAGTGAGGCAGACAGAACTGAGGAAAAAAACAAAAGAAAACCTACAAAACAAAAATACCTAAAAAAATTGGGGGGCAAAATAATTTAGAAAAGTTCTTATACCTATCTGGTTGCAAAATAATTCTAATATTCTAGTCTCATCTGGCTGGTGGCAGCAAAACAGTTATAATACCCTAGTATTCTCATCTGGTTGCAAAACAGTTCTAATATTCTAGTCTCATCTGGTTGGTGGCAGCACAACAGTTCTAATACCCTAATCTCATTTTTTTAGACATCTCATCTGGCTGCAGAAGGGTTTTCTAGGGTATCCAGTTATAAACAGGGTTTTTAATAAGGCAATAGAAGGTATGTCAAAGAATCTGTACAGGCATGCCTCAGGGGCTGCTAAAAGGAGAAAGAAAAACAAGGATCAAAAAGAGACAGTAAAACAAAAGACATATGCAATCTTTTTTAGTACCAAAGCATCAGCTTGTTCAGCCTGATGGAGATGAACAAGAAACAAGTTTCAGCATAGGTATAGATAGTACTGCAGCACATTGTGATGTCTCTATCTCCAATCTGGAGCAAGGAGCTATTCCTGCTGGTCATGTTAATCCAGCCCTGTAGATTCTAATACACATCCTCAGCCTGATGAACAAGGAACAATTTGCTCCTCCATATGTCAAGTTGCGGACACTGATCAAACTATAGTTTTCAGCCCTGCATTACATCCTAATGATGATGATGAAGTTGTCATCCAGTCGTCCAATCATGCTGTTTGCACTATAATCACAAAAAGCACTAGAGATACAGAAGTAGCTACTATGATGCAAAGTCTATTGAGTTCCATGCAGTATTTACATTTGAAAGATGTCGGTGGGTTTTCATCTTGGAATCTGAGCTGCAGACTCTAAGGGGTGAACTTGCAGCACTGAGGGCAGCGGCAAACGAGGGGGAGGAAAAGAGGCTCAAAGAGCAACCACTGGCAGGGGCTAGTGGAGTGGGGGGAGGAGAAGGGACAGTGAAGGCAAATGAGGGAGGAAGGTTTGTGACAGTCAGGAGGGGAAGTAGGGGCAGAAGGGTAGGGGGGCTGGTCCACAACTTGTCCAAAACAACAAATTTGCCATTTTGGCTGAAGATGCTGGGGAGGAAAGTTCTGAAATGGCGTGTATGGAGCAGGATGACTCTCAGAGCACCCTGGGAGACAGTGGCTCTAATTCGGGTGGTGGGGGGAGTGCAAGGAATTAAAGGTAGGTTCTAGTTATAGGGGATTCAATTATTAGAAAGGTGGATAGGGTAATCTGCCGTAAGGCCCCTACATGCCGGACAGTCTGCTGCCTGCCTGGTGCTAGGGTTCGACATGTGGAGGAGAAAGTGGACAGATTATTGGGAGGGGCTGGGGAAGACCCAGCAGTCTTGGTACACATAGGTACCAATGACAAAGTTAGAGGAGGCGGTGAAGTCCTCAAGAACGATTTTAAAAAACTAGATGTAAAGTTGAGGGCGAGGACTACCAAGGTAATTTTCTCAGAGATATTACCTGTGCCACGAGCAACGCTAAGAAGGCAGTGGGAACTTAGGGAGATTAATGCGTGGCTGAGAGATTTGTGTAGGGAGGAGGGTTTTGGGTTTTTGGAGAACTGGGCTGATTTCTCAGTCGGCTACAGGGTCTTTGCTGGGGATGGGCTGCACCTCATGATGATGGTGCCGCTGTTTTGGGGGAGAAGATGGCTAGACGGTTGGAGGAGATTTTAAACTAGGGGAGGGTTCTATAATAGGTACAGGGGAAGACAGGTTAGATGAGATAGGGAGCAAAGGAATGGAAAATGGGGGAGGAGATTTGGTTAGGGGTACTGTTAAGTACAAGGAGGACCACATGTCATATGTTTAACATGGTACCCGTATTAAATGTATGTTTACAAATGCAAGGATTCTGAGTGCTAAAATGGGAGAGTTGGAGGTGCTGGTGCTGGGGGGAAAATATGATGTGACTGGTGTGGCCGAATCATGGCTGAATGAGTCGCATGACTGGGCAGTTAATATCAGCGGCTATACTTTGTTTCGGAGGGACAGAGGCAATAGAAAAGGAGGAGGGGTGAGTCTGTACTGTATGTTAGGCAGGATTTAAAAGCTTATATAAAGGAGGAGGTTATGTTAGAGAATGAAGGGGCAGAAGTCTTATGGGTAGAATTATTCACCAATTGTAAAGAGTCCAGCAAATTAATTGTAGGGGTATGCTATAGACCCCCTAATGTGAGTGAGGAGGAGGAGACTAAGCTCCTGACACAAATAGAAGCTGCTTGTTTGGGAAAAGTATGATGATAATGGGGGATTTTAATTACCCAGATATTGACTGGAGCAACAGTACTGCCAGATCAATTAATGGGAATACGTTTATAAACTTGTTGCATGACAATTTTATGGCACAGGTTGTTGAGGAGCCTACCAGAAAAAATGCTATTCTGGATCTAGTGATCTCAAATGACCCAGAACTTATAGCAAATGTGCAAGTCATTGAACCCCTGGGTAATAGTGACCATAATGTTATTCCATTTAATGTCTGGTGCAAAAAACAAATATATACTGGGGCAACAAAAACCATGAATTTTGGAAAAGCTAATTTTAGTGCCTTTAGGGCTGCCCTTCAGAGTATTGATTTTGGCATTATGTTTTCAGCTAAAACCACAGAATAGAAATGGTTGTCCTTTAAAATGATATTAAATCATTACTGTTCTCAATTTATTCCCTTAAGGAGTAAATGTAGAAGCTCTAAGAATCAGCCTATGTGGCTGATGTAAAGAAGATAATAGGAAAGAAGAAAAAGGCATTTAAAAACTACAAATCTGTTGGGACAGAAGCTGCATTTAATGAATATAAACACTGTAATAAATGTTGTAAATCAGCAATCTGGAAGGCAAAGAAAGGAAATGAAGAATTAATTTCGAAGCAGGCGAAAAGTAACCCTAAAAAGTTTTTTAAATATATTAATAGTAAAAAGATGCACGTTGAGAGTGTTGCTCCATTAAATAATGGTACCAGTATGGTTGTGTAGGGACCCATATGTTTCTATTCGGCACCTATAGAGTTAAGTCCCTGATTATCTTGTCACTAGGCAAAAGCTTATGTTACAACTTGTATTATTATCCAATAGCTATAACCCAGAGAGTGATGACCACTTCCTGCCACACAGTTTTATAGTGTTGTGAAGGAGTGGCCACTTCCTCTTTGGCTGCTGGTACTGAACAGGCTGGTTGCTCATTGGGATCAAGAAGGCCCCAGTAAGCCACATGCCCTAACAGGACCTTTAACTGTTAGAGACTGAGCCGGGGACCAGGCCACCCCGTGAATGAGGACTAGCAAGATACAGGTTAGCCATTGTAATAGTCTCTCTAAAGAGAGAAAGATAGTCAGATCTATTTAGTATGAATAGTTCTATGTTCCAACGAGGAGTGTTAGCAGGAAGTGATCTTCCTTACAAAGCTCCCCTGTGATGCTTTTAGTGCAGGGATAACATTGTAATGAGGATTAGGGCTTAGCAGCAGCTACTCGGCCTCATCTGGTATTCCATTAAGTCACTGCCACAGGATCTTTGTATGAGAATTGATGTACTTTGACTACCTGAACTCTGAGGAATATTCCTAGCTGTGATGTGTGTATGAATATCTGCCGACATCTGCTATTATCCTGTGTAACGTCTGCTATGATCCAAGCTCCTTTGTGAGTATAATTAAACCTGGGGATATTTGCCTTATGCATAATAAATGTTCACCTTTGTTTTAAAGAACCTCCTGGCGCCTATTCATCTTTTATTGTACAGTTTTGCCTTTACTTGGAGTAAGGTTCTTAGTGGGGTCCCTCAGGGCTCGGTGTTGGGTCCACTTTTATTTAACTTGTTCATTAATAACTTAGGGGAGGGTATTGTAAGTAATTTATCAGTGTTTGCGGATGACACAAAACTATCAGCCCAATTAATTCCATCCAGGATGTGGC
>JAMBMQ010000043.1:41616-51639 GCA_024363595.1 Xenopus borealis | reverse complement strand
TCCCGCTGTCTCCCTAAACTTGCACGTGGCACAGGCAAAATTTCCGAAAAAATGACATTGTGATGCATTTAACTCCTTATGTTCTATGTATGTAATTCATGTGATTTAGTTGTATAATCACATTCACTTTACAGCGCTATGAAACAAGTTGGCGCTATAGAAATCCATGTTAATAATAATAAAATAATAATATTGCAGTCTTCTCATGTGAATGCAAAATAATTCGAATACTCCTGTTTTTTCATCTGGCTGTGAAAGAATTCTAATAGTCTAGTGGTCTCATCTGGCTGCAGAATAATTCCAATATTCTAGTTGTCTCATCTGGCTGCAAAAGAATTCTAATATGCATACGCTTGTCTTCTCATCTGGCTGCAAAACAACTAATACTCTCAATTGGCTGCAAAAGAAGGACACACAATAAAGGTGCACTAGCATAGCAGTTGCATTTTTACAACTGTAACTTTAAGTTGTTCGGGGGGGGGGCAGAAGCAGTACCTTGCCTAGGGCCCTGTTTAGTCTTAATCCGGCTCTGGGCACAGGCAGAAAGATTTAGATGGTTTTTTTTTGCCTTCCTCTGGATCAACTAGCAGTTAGGCAGTTTTTTTTAAAAAAAAAGTTAAAAGGTTGAACGTGATGGACGTGTCTCTTTTTTAAGCCTAACTTACTATGTACTATGTTACTATGTATGTTACATAGAGAAAGTAGTTGTCCCTAAACTCAGGTAACTGACAGCAGAGAATGGAAACTGAGCATGTGCCGTGCCCCAGCAGGTAACAAAGTGCTACTTCTACAGAAATCCCAAAACTCAAGGTACAGCATTTTTATCTGTGTATTTTCCTTGGCTTTAGTTAAACAATGCCTTATTGTATGATTGCCCAGTTCCCTTTAATTATTACCTCAGACTTATAAAGAAATGTTTCTATATTCCTTACAGATTCCTCCTCAAGTTTTATGTTCATATCATGAAGAGCACGAGACATCATATCAACTGCCAGATGCACTCGGGGAGAGTTGTAATTTCCTCTGAAAACGTAAAGATCTGTAATACGCTCCTGCCCAGTGCAGTTATGGAGAATTGGACCCACAAAGTACATTTGTTGATAAATCTTATTCTTGTTTGGGTCTTTAGACAAACAATGAAGATAAATAATCCATATATCTTCAAGTAACTTGTCTTCTGGGTAATTAGAAGAATGAAAATTCTGTGAAAAGTTCCTCATTTCAGGAGTATTGAGATCATAATGGTACTGTGGCTCAAGGACCAGACTGCCATTTAATAGAATTGGCCAGTACGAAATAATGGCATTAGCTCCCCAGTTTGATGTAAGGATTAATGTCTTTTTTCTCTGATAGTCATTTTCATGATATAAATAGATAAAAAATGGTAACATTACAGTTCCACACAATAAAAGGACATTGGTAGAGGAGCTGCTGAATGTTTTCTTGTAGCGATCAGTTAAACGATGATCATATCGTTCTATTTTTTTTTCTATTCTAATTGTGAACTCAATGCAAACGCCGGCATTGGAGAAATACTTGGCCAGGAGCTTATATTCTTCCTCACCAGTGATATCATCAGATGTAATTACTCCAACCCAGGTCCAGCCAAAATGTCTCAGTAATTTCCATAAAACATTAAACTCAACTTCAATGCTCGGTACTGTGCGGAAAAAGTATGGGAAGGTGCCTTTGTCACTGAGCAATGGGTCTGTAGCTCCATAACTGATCTGTAGGGATGGAGAGAGGGATGAGCACTGAGTGAGTCCTACAGATTTGCCAGTAGTGATGGGCGAATTTCACCCGTTTCGCTTCGCCGAAAAATTCTCGAATTTCCAGCGAAATTCTCGAATTGGCGAAACAATTAGCAAAACGAGTCGCGCAACTCATTTTTTTGGGTGAATTTTCGCGAATTTGCCCATCACTATTTGCCAGTAACACAGCATAATGGAAAAGTGATATAAGTGATACCGACACCTGCCTTAGGAACTCATTTCCGACAATCTTACAATGGGGAATTAACATTTTCCATGTGCACTAAAGAATGGTATTATTCTAGCTAGTTATGGGGGTTAGCAATAAAAGTTTCAAATTCTAAGGAGTAATTTGCAAACTGGAGGGGAATTCGAAAAGTGCCACAAAAAAACCCACCAGGCACAATTTACAATTTTTTTTTAACTTTCTTCAGGTTTTATTGATTAGCTTTGTCTCTGTGGCTGAAAACATCTGTGTTTGTCCTGTGGGAAGTGCTAAGAAAAGAGCTTGCCTGTACCCATTGACATGACAAGGTGTACCTCATCACTTTTTTTAACTGGCACAAGGTACAGAGACGTGGTTGGGGTACCCAAGAAAAAATATTACATGGGTGTCAGGGGCCTCAAAGTTATGCTACTTGATTTTGGCCTTAATTAAAAGGTTTCTGTTAAATGGTCCTCTCTAAGCCTGGAGGTTCTGGGAATGTGTAAGAGGATGGAAGAGGGAGTTGCAGATGCATGCAGCAAATGAAAGTTCCTGGCAGATAGGGGGCCCAGCTGCACAGCCTGCAAGGACATTATACAGAGCAATGAGTTACTAATGGGCCGATGTACTAAATTCACATGAATAGATCGAAGTTCGATCGAATTTCAATCGTAGGATTTATTCATTTGGTCGAAAATGTGAATTTTGTCATATTCGATCATTGAATAGGGAATGGTCAAATGATCGAATACATTCGAATAGAGTCAAATGAACGAATATTCGATCATTCGACCAGCGAAGGATTTTAATTTTAAAGTTTATTCAATTGCCTACTTCGCCAGATTGGACCTACCGAATTGCAATAGAAGCCTATGGGAGCACTGCCAGATCAAATAGGATTTGTGCAATCGAAGTCTTTGATCGTTCAAATCGAATGATTTATTCGTTCAGTCAAATGATTTATTCGACTGATCGAATAAACTTGTATTTGATCGTCGAATGATTGAATATCGAATAAAAGGTAGCCTAGAACTAGTTGATTAACATTCGAAAATTGAATGCTAATCGAATATCGAGTAGAAACAAAATTTTTTTGGGGGAATAATAGTAATAATAGCTCTGTTTGGTAGTACATATGTTTTTATGCACAAAACCTTGCCTCCAAGTCTGGAATTAAAAAATAAGCACCTGCTTTGAGGCCACCGGGAGTAACATCCAATGGGTTGGTGAGCAACATGTTGCAAAGGAGCCACTAGTTGGGGGATCACTGGTTTGGGGAATGTACCAGCAGAAAGAAGGAGATTAAAGAGTTAAGTGAAAGATTGTGTATATGAGAGTGAAAGAGGAAGGGTAAGATAATGAGGATCAGGAGAGCAGAGGTAAGATGGTTGAAGAGAATAGAGATGATTGTCTCTGTCAATGTGAAAAATAATGAAATTGAGGAAGCTCATGGAATGTATGGGAGGACATTATTCGTTGTGTATAGCAGAATTTCCTTGCAGATATTTTGAATTTCAACTAGGAAATAACTAATAAAGTGCTCTACAGTGATAGAGGATGCATCAGCTTGGATGGGTAGATAGAGGAGGGATTTTATTTGGGAATGTATGACTTACAGTATTTATGGAAGAAAAGGCATTCCTGAAGTTCTACAGGGTAGATTTGTATTGACATGTATGTCTATTTTTATTTAACTATTTGAAAGCACAGTACTGAACAGCAGAACAATACATGAATAGAGCCAACAGGGGTCATTGCAAAATGAAATACAAATAAATACAAAGTACAATAATTAATTCAAACTAATAGAAAGGACTGTAACAATGCAGATTAGTGATGGGCGAATTTATTCGCCAGGGGCGAATTCGCGGCGAATTCCCGCTGGCGAATAAATTCGCGAAACGGGCAAAAAAATTTGCCGCCAAAAATTTGCCGCGCAAAAACGAGTCGCGCGTCGAAAACGACGCATCGCGTTTGACACGACGCGCGACTCGTTTCGCGAATTGGCGAAAAATTCGCGAATTTCTCTGGAAACGCGCCCGTTTCGCCCATCACTAATGCAGATTAAGTGCTTAATGTTAAGGAGACAAATGATAGAAGACATTGCTCCATAGAGCTTACAATCTAGCATGGTAATTGACACTTCTAGGAAATGGCAGTTAAACATGGCAGTTGGACAATGCATTAACAAGGCTGAATGAACTGGGTTCTCTTCAATCAACATTGAATCAGATCAAGCTTCAAGAAAAAGCTTTATCCTTTATTTCTCCTCTTTGCAATTTCATGCTTCCCAAAACATTTTCATGCACCTCCTAAAACAAGTCACAAAGGTATTGAAATTTAACCCTCTTTCCTTCCCTCTCTTTTCTTCCCCTTCTGCGTGTACATGAAGTATATAAAGTACTCTGTTTAGCTAGAACTTACAAATCCCTCTCTCACTTAGTCTATCTCTCCTTTTTATTCCTGGCAGCTGGGGGACATTTCCCCAAACCCTGGCCCCTACCCCATCCCAGTTATATCACAGCCACAGGTTCCTTCTCTTCGATGCAAATTCCAACAGTACAGAACTCTTATTCCTATACCCAAAAACCCAGTTAATATTTCCTATGCTCTCTGGAATGCCAGATCTGTTTGCAAACAACTCACCGCTATATGACCACTTCATTACCAATTCCTTCAACCTACTCACACTTACTGAAACCTGGCTTTCTTCCACTGACACTGACTCACCTGCTGCCCTATTCTATGAGTACTACACCTTACTTATACTCCTGGAAACAGACCTGGGGGTGGAGTAGGTTTGCTTCTCTCTCCCTCCTGTACTTTTAAAGTTCTTCCACCTGCTTCTTCTTTGTAATTTTCCTCACTTTATGTCCACTGCAATTTTGCTGCTTGGCTTCTTTATTTCCTTTCATCTCATCTAGTGATGAGCAACATTTCAATCATAGCTACAACAATGTCCTGAACTACTGGCAGCTGTAATGGTGGCTTAGGGAAGATGTAAGTAGAACTGGGTGTGCTCCTTCCACAGCATGGGCCACAAACTGAGTCTGAAATCCCACAAGGCATTGTGCTGGTTCATATGTTGGTAGTATGATGGTTCACTTGGTTCAAATGTGACACTGAAAATGATCCCCTGCAGATGTCCCAAATTGCCACCAGAGGGGGGAGCAACAGAATTAAAAAACATGTCATGACATGTCATGACATGAAGTCAGGGCCCTGGATTGAAAAATGGATACTCACTATTAAACAGAGTGTAACTAAATTAGGGTTATACTGTACTTGCAAACACTAGGCGGCAGATTTATCAAGGGTCGAATTTTGAATAGAAAAAAAATGATTTTTTGTGGTTTTCAATCAAAACGGACCATTTTCAGTTGAATAGGTTAATTTTCAATCTAATTTGAAACTTTCGTATCATTCAAATGCATTGTTCGAATCTAACGATCCGAACAATTAGATATTACAAAACCTTTGTAAAGGCTATGGGAGGCCCCATGGTCAAATACACATTTAGAGAGACAGTACTTCAAAATTTGAATATTTGAATCTTCCAAATGTTTCACTTCAATTGGAATTTTGGCCTATTCCATTGTCGAAGTAGCCAAAAACACTGACATTTTTTAAATTGATTTTTTTCATTCAAATTTTATTCGAATTTTCACTTTGACCCTTAGTAAATAGTTACATAGTTAAATTGGGTTGAAAAAAGACAGAGTCCGTCAATTCAACCCCTCCAAATTAAAAACCCAGCATATACACACACACACACACATCTCCACTCTTTCACACAAACCATATATGCCCATAGCTATACTAACTGTAGAGTTTAGTATCACAATAGCCTTTGTATTATGTCTGTCCTGTAAATCATCCCCCTCTTATAGTCATTAACAGAATCAGCATCACAACATCACCCGGCAGTGCATTCCACAACCTCACTGTCCTCACTGTGAAGAACCACCTACTCTGTTCCTTTAAATGAAAGTCCTTTTCTTCTAGTCTGAAGGGGTGGCCTCTGGTGCGGTGATCCTCTTTATGGGTAAAAAGGTCCCCTGATATTTGTCTATAATGTCCTCGAATATATTTGTAAAGTGTAATCATGTCCCCTCACAAGCGCCTTTTTTCCAGAGAAAAACATCCCCAACCTGGACAGTCTCTCCTCATAATTTCCATCCCTCTAACCAGTTAAGTTGCACTTAGTCTCTGCACGCTCTCCAGCTCATTTATATCCCTCCTAAGGACTGGAGTCCAAAACTGCACTGCATACTCCAGATGAGGCCTTACTAGGATTCTATAAAGAGGTATAATTTTGTTTTCATCCCTTGAGTTGATGCCCTTTTTTATGCAAGACAGAACTTTATTTGCTTTAGTAGCTACAGAATGACACTGCCCAGAATTAGACAACTTGTTATCTATAAAAACCCCAAGATCCTTCTCACTTAAGGAAACTCCCAACAAACTGCCATTTAGCGTATAACTTGCATTCATATTATTTTTGCCAAAGTGCATTACCTTGCATTTATCAATATTGAACCTCATTGTCCAGATTGCTGCCCAGTTTCCCAACTTATAGTTTTGCACAATTTAGTATCATCTGCAGAAATAGAAACCGTACTTTCAATGCCCACATCCAGGTCATTAATAAACAAGTGTAAAAGCAAGGGACCAAGTACAGAGCCCTGCGGTACCCCACTAACAACACTGGTCCAATTAGAAAATGTTCCATTTACCACCACTCTTTGTAGTCTCTTTTAGCTAGTTATCTATCCAGGTACAAACACTATGTTCCAGGCCAACATTCCTTAATTTAACCAGTAACCTTCTGTGTGGCACTGTATCGAATGCTTTAGCAAAGTCTAAGTAAATCCCATCCACTGCCATCCCAGAATCGAGGTCCCTGTCAAGATCTATTACGTATAAAACCATGCTGGCACAAACTCATAGTATTGTTATTTGCTATGGAGTCCAGTATCCTATCCTTTATTAATCTTTCAAAATGCTTTTCTATCACCGACGTCAGACTAACTGGCCTATAGTTTTGAGGCTGAGAATGGGATCCCTTTTTGAATAGCGGCACCACATTAGCAATTCGCCAGTCTCTCGGCACCATGCCAGACCTCAATGAATCCTGAAAAATTAAGTATAGAGGTTTGGCAATCACAGGGCTAAGTTTGTTAAGTACCCTGGGGTGAATCCCATCTGGGCCTGGACCTTTGTTTATCTTAACATTTTCTAGTGTCTTTTGAATTTCCTCATGTGTGAACCATACATCATTGGATGTATTAGAATTGGGACTATTAACAAGGAAACCTTCATTAGCTGGTTCCTCATTTATGTATACTGATGAATAGTTTTCATTCAGAATCTGAGCTTTTTGCTTGTTCTCATCAACCAGCTGACCCCCCTCTGATAATAAAAGGTCCTACCCCTTCCTGTTTCATTTTTTTTACTATTAATATATTTAAAAAATAATTTTGGATTTTTTTTTACTGCTATATCCTTTTCCATATCGATTTTAGCTTGCCTGATCGATTTTTTGCATGACTTATTGGCTTCCTTGTACCTTATAAATGATTTGGCTGTCCCAGCTAACTTGAAAGCCTTAAAAACACGTCTTTTCTTACCCACCTCAACACCAACACTACTATTGAACCAAAAAGGTTTTGTTTTGCAACAACGTTCTTTGTTTACAAGCGGAATATACTGACATGTATATTTATTAAGCAGCATTTTAAAGAATTCCCATTTATGTTCAGTGTTTAACCCTGTGAAAAGCATTTCCCACTTAATATGTTGCGGAGATGCCCTTATACTGTCAAAGTTTGCACGCCTGAAATTCAATGTTTTAGTTACTCCCTTATAGAGTTGCCTCTGCAACCAAATCTCAAAGGACACCATGATATGATCACTATTCCCCAAATGCTCACCCACACAAATGCTAGATATGAGCTCAGTATTGTAAATGTGCCCCTAGATGTTGTGCACCCCTTTCTTTCTTTTTTGTTTACCTTTATCATCCTTTTCTCTCTCTCTCTCAAACATTTACCATTTCTGGCTTAAGAATACATAAGAATGCTTACCTGCCTTTCAGTCTTTCTGCTTAAAGAAGCAACACCCCAACACGGGAATGATTTGCTGTAGTCACTACGGCATAATGAAAGCCACAAAAAAGGGACTCCACTCAGACCACTCTCAGTATAAAGCACTAGTCATGGAAGGTGCCCACCCCAGCCCCCAAGTCCCACCTAAGATACCACCCATGATATAAAAACTATTGATGGTCGGGTAAAAAAAAAAACCTGCAGCACCAGGGCCTCCATAAAAGTTTCTTTTTTTTAAAAAAATATGGCTAGGGCCCCCCTACAAGTTATTAGTGACCAGGGCCCCCATAAAAGTTTATTTTTAAAACATTAAAAAAAATGAGGGCCCCAGAGTATTAAAATACATTGGTGGCCAGGGGATTTAAAAAAAAAAATAAAAGAGACACATTGGTGTTCAGTAGAATTGAACTCATGGCTTCAGGACATGACCTTTGCCTCCTTTCATGACTTTGGGTCTTTTTGCCGCTTCAGGTCTTTTCACCACTTTGAGACTGCTCAATGCTTCGGAACTTCAGGACTTTTCATAGCTTTGGGACCTCAGCTGTTCGGGACTTTGTAAGAGGCAAGGTTTTGGCGTGGTCAAAGGGGGGCTTGACTATTTTGGAAAGTGCAAATGTTAACTTGAAAAATAAAATGTTGCCTAATAAAATGAAACACAATTCTAAGCATCTTTGCAATACACATTCATATTAGTTTTTCTTTTTTTTTTTTGATAATTTGTAAATATATATATAATGTTATTGAAAGCAGTAGTTGCCTGTCCCTATCTCTTTAATTCACTGGTGGTTCAGAATGTTGATACAATGTATGACAAGCAGCTGATTAACAGACCTATCTTTGCTGGGCCATCAGATGTTTGTAGCATTGTTTAAAAAATAATAGCCAGGAGTTTAAGGGCTTTTTCACCTTCCAAACACTTTTTTTCAGTTCAGTTGTTTTCAGATTGTTCCCCAGAAAGAAAGACTTTTTTCAATGACTTTGTTTATTTATTTTTTACTGTTTTTCCAAAACGTAAGTATAACTTTGAATGTTGGTGTCTTTGGTGTTTGAATAGAGAAAAATAGCATACCCCGCTAAATCCCTCATACAATAGTAGTCAATCAACTACTACCCCTTCAAGCAAATGTGTTCAATAACACTTGAATTTCCAAATAACTTTAAAAGCAGTGAATATTTTTATTTGAATATGTTTAATGCACTTTGGAAAGTTGTTTAGAATTGTGCTCCATTTCATTAGGCAAATTTGGATTTGTGGGTTTTCATGGCCTTTAAGGGATCAGATTCAGTGATGGGCGAATTTGTCCCATTTCACTTTGCCACAAATTTCATATACTCATGATATGACATATAAGTTCACATTCTTAGCAAATGACAATAGATATTGGCCAGTTTAAACATAAACTATTTCTCCAATGACATTACTCCTTTACTGGCTGTGAATTTTTTTCAAGAATGTTGAGGCATCTTCTCACCTGGGAATATCCATACAGACTCAGCATCTGTGCCATGGGTACAGTTGTCTCTGAGATGTGATCCCCAATAAATCCAGCAATGTTTCTCTTTCCCACACAGGAGTAATTGGGAACCGGCTCCCTGGTACCAGATAATATCTGTAATACACTCCTCACTGCCTTCAGTGCACTCCCACAGGAATTGTATATATGGTATCCCAGAGTCTGGTTGTGGAGTCGGGTTGGGTCCTTGTTAGTTTGCTCCACAGCAAATCGCAAGTCCACCAAATACTTTACATTTGGTTCGCTGGGACTGAATAATGTAGATTTTAGATTTGGTTATATCCAAAGCACCATGAAATCTCTATATCAGACTATTTATAACGAACTTTAATCGTGCTCGAAATAAATGTGTCCCATTAAAATATTTCACTTAGGGTGCAAAGTCCTAATTGTATTGTACCAGGGAGGGATTATTAATAAAGTTATTGCTTGTCTCTATTAGAATC
>JAMBMQ010000043.1:21397-35325 GCA_024363595.1 Xenopus borealis | reverse complement strand
AATTTTGTCCTAGTGAATGGCATTATGAGCAGCAATCAGCATGGCTTTATGAAGGATAGTCATGAAATCTTTTACCGCACACCTCCTTCCACTGGTCTGCAAGATGGTGCTGGTCCACCGTCCGTTTGGTGGCATTAATAAAAGGTGTACAATCCCCGACTGCTATATTGGTGTGTGCGGACTGTCTAACAACAAAGTCATTTATGAAGGATAGGTCATGCCAGACAAATTTGATTGCTTTTTATGATGAGGTAAGTAAGATGCTGGACAGTGGGGGGGGGGCAGTAGATGTGATAAATATGGATTTTGCCAAAGCGTTTGATACCGTGCCCCACAAACGACTGCTTTCTAAACTAAGGTCTGTTGGGCTTTATGAAGTCATTTGCACATGGATAGGGAATTGGCTACAGGATTGGGTACAGAGGGTGGTTGTTAATGGTACATTCTCTACTTGGAGTAAAGTTCTTAGTGGGGTCCCTCAGGGCTCGGTGTTAGGTCCTCTTTTATTTAACTTGTTCATTAATGACTTAGTGGTGGGTGTTGTAAGTAATGTATTAGTGTTTGTGGAGGACACAAAACTATCCAGCCCAATTAATTCCATCCAGGATGTGGCACTTGCAACAGGATCTTGACAAACTGGCAGCTAAGGGCAAATGAGATTCAATATTGCTAAATATAAAAGTCATGCACCTGGGATGTAAAAATATTCAAGCCGCTTAATGGGACTGCACTAGGCAAATCCATTATGGAAAAGGACCTTGGAGTCCTTGTAGATGATAAACTTGGCTGTAGCAAGCAATGCCAGTCAGCAACATCAAGGGCCAATAAGGTATTGAGCTGTATTAAAAGGGGCATAGAGTCAAGGGAGGAGGGGGTCATTCTTCTACTTTATAGAGCACTTGTAAGGCCAAATCTACAATATGCCGTACAGTTTTGGTCTCCCTCACTCAAACAGGACATTATTGTATTAGAGAGGGGACAGAGAAGGGCAACTAAGCTGGTAAAGGGAAAATCTTAGCTATGAGGAAAGACTGGCCAAATTGAGGATGTTCACGCTGGAGAAGAGGCGCTTAAGGGGTGATATGATAACTATGTATAAATATATAAGGGGGTCATATAATAATATCTCTAATGCTTTATTCACCAGTAATTCTTTCCAGATGACACAAGGTCACCCATTGCGGAAGGGGTTTTTTACAGTGAGAGCTGTGAAGATGTGGAATTCTCTCCCTGAAACTGTTGTACAGGCTGATACATTAGATAGGTATAAGAAGGGGTTGGATGCTTTATTCACCAGTAGCTCCTCCCAGCAGACAGGAGGGAGCCAATGAGATTAGAGGAAAGGAGGGAAAGGGGTGTTACAGGGAGGGAAGTGAATCAGTGGTACAGGCTGATACATTAGATAGGTATAAGAAGGGGTTGGATGGTGTTTAGCAAGTGAGGGAATACAGGGTTATGGAAGATAGCTCATTATACAAGTTGATCCAGGGACGAGTCCAATTGCATTTTTGGAGTCAGAAAGGAATTTTTTCCCCTTGAGGCTTAGGATGGGGGTTTTTGCCTTCCTCTGGATCAACTAGCAGATAGGCAGTTAAAATAAAAAAAAAATAAAAAAGTTGAACTTTGACACAAGTCTTTTTTTCAGCCAAACTTACTATGTTACTTTGTACCCCAGCTAATGCAATTCAAATGTGAACCTCATGACTGTGTAGCAAAAAGCATAGATTTTTCACCATCACCTTTTCTCTCTAAACCACAAGAAGGTAAACCTTTTGTTTATGTGGACGGAGCAAGATTCTTTCAGGAAGGAAAATATCATACAGAATATGCTATCTATATACCCGATTGTGATTTGACATTTAAGTATAAATTGCCAGGATATACGTCAGCCCAGAGAGCAGAGCTAGAAGCCGTTGCTAATGATCTTGAGTGCAGACATGTGAACATTGTCAGTGACAGCTCCTATGTTTATCCTCTTTAACCCTCTACCTCCCCATCTGGGAGAAGAGAGGAATGGTTGATTCACAAAACAAACCACTTCAACATGCAGCGATCCTTTCCAGATTAATAACAAAAGGGAAAATGTATCCAGGAATATTTTCTCTTAAGGTGAAAGCACATCAGAAATGGCAGGATGATCCCCATATACAAGGTAATATTGTGGTTGATAGAGCTGCAAAAGAAGCCACATTGTATGGTACACTTAAATACCCAAATCTAGTTGTAGCTCCTATTGTCAAAACCAGCAGAGACAGATCCTTATAAAAGACTTGATTCAGCTACAACTCCTCTCTGTGGATTTCATTAAAATATCAACTCCTGCTGGAGACATATTGGGGAAAAGAAATTGAAGGGTTACTGGTAACGTATATACCAACATTAATGGCTCAATCTTTGATCCAATTTAACCACAAACTCCTTGGTCACATAGGTGCAGAAAAATTATTTGAAATCATGAGAAAGAAATTATATACACCAAATTTAAGACAAACATGTCATCAGATCACTGAATCGTGTCTGATTTGTTTACAATTTAATGCAAAAGGGAAAAATTCAAAACCTTTTTTACAAAGAGTACCAGTTGCAGAAGGACCATGGAGAAATATACAAATAGATTTTATAGGACCACTTCCAGCGGCAAAAGGGGGATATCGCTATGCATTAGTGATCACTGATGTTTTTTCCAAATGGTTAGAAGTGTTTCCAACTAAAAATAACACTGCACTTCAAACTGCAAGGATACTGTGGACACAAGTATTTAGTCGCCATGGGTTTCCCAAAGTGACAGAATGTGACAATGGTTTACATATTGTAGGACAGATAATGCAACATATGTGCGCACTGTTAGAGATCCAATAAAGATTTCATGTGTCCTATCACCCGCAAAGTGCAGGGATAGTGGAAAGAATGAACAGAACACTTAAGAACATGTTAGCAAAGA
This sequence comes from Xenopus borealis, assembly GCA_024363595.1. Taxonomy (NCBI): domain Eukaryota; kingdom Metazoa; phylum Chordata; class Amphibia; order Anura; family Pipidae; genus Xenopus; species Xenopus borealis. The sequence continues at coordinate 32,384 of JAMBMQ010000043.1, read as the reverse complement.
ACTTACGTAGCTCAATATGTTAAAGACTGGGTTACACACTTGCCAGCAGTACTCTTAGCAATAAGAGGTACACCTTCTAGGGTCACAATGTACACTGTTGAATATGAATATACTTATGCTGTATATTTACAGTTTCAATATATGAACCTTGCCTTCCATTGGATGATGACACATAATGGACTTCAATATCAGAAGGCTGGTGAGATAAAATACAATGTTAACAATTTTGTTACAAAATAACACAATAACGCTACATATGGGTGTTTATTGGACAGATTGTTGCAATAGTGTTCAAAAGGTTAGAGTATTCTGTTGTCTGGCCACAAGATGGAGCTGACAGCTTTGATTATGGTAATTCTGGGAAAGACATGTTTCGAATGACTGGTTTGTTTGATTTGTTGATACAGGGCCCTGTGCGGTCTGAAACATGTAGTGCTCTGTAAACTACATTAAAACATTGAAAGAAAAGGCTCTCCAGCTGCACTTTATTGTATATGATACTGAATTGGAGGTGGCGACTCTAGCAACTGTCGTAGAGCCTAATTAAACACTGTGACTGGTTGTGGATCAACAGGCACTCCATTAATCACAAAATGTACACCCTATGAGTTAATGACAGGTAGAACAATGCCGATGCATTTCCCAAATGAACTATGTTCCGTCCACAGTGAAAGATTCTGTGACACACGAACAATGGCTTAAAGTATTGCAGGAACAACTGAATAAAGTACACCAATTTGCTGCTGCCAATATGGCAGCAAAGGGGGAGAGAGAGATAGATCACAAAGCAGATCCATCTTTCAAATTCAGCATTGGAAAGATGGTAATGGTGAAAAATTTCAGGAAAATGGGTGTATGGGATGCAGAATTTGAAGGTCCATATGTAATTGAACAAAGAATAGGGACTACCACTCTAGTAGTGAAGAGAATAGGAAAAAAGGCAAAAAAGGATCCAAATTCAAAAATTGTGAATATTGATCAATGTAAATTGATAAAATCAGATGTATCTGATAAGAACTGATATTGCATTTTTCGTTACAGAAAGAAACAATCTCCTGCTAGAAAATGTTGTGGGATCGAAATATAGTTGAGTACTATGGACATTTTTCATGGACTAATAGACAACATTTATCCTTTTGGAGATGATATTGAAAATGTAAGACAAGGATATATTAGGATGCGAGAAGAGTTAACTAGTGACGAAAGTGAGGACGAGATGTCAACAAATGTTTTATTAATTGCTAATAACTTAGGAGAACAAGAAATTCCAGATTCTATAGAACTTCACGATGAAGCCATAATAGCATCTATTTTGCTCAGAGATCCAGAAGAATTAGAAGGAGGAGAAGAAGATGAAGAAACCTCTCATACTTTTCGAACTTTGATTCATATCTATCTCTTGATCATTCTAGGTTTACTTGGAAGCGAACCCATTCCAGTTGCAGGGTTAGATTTAAACGTTAACCCGGTTTCAGCCAAATAATGTTTGAGTTATTATGATACTCATATTTCGACTACAAGAAATTGTTTGAAAATAGACACTAGAAATGACTGTCTATTCGATAAGTTTAACAATTGGAGAAGATCATTGTTTTAAAGTAGTTACCAACAATACTTTAAAGTTATGGGTTCAAGTAAGTCAGGAAAACACTACGGTTTTGAGTAACCTAGCCAACTGTGTAGTAAAAAATTTCCATGTGGAAAAGATGGGTACTTTGATTGTACTGTTGTATTACTTGAAACAACCTCTAATTTACTTGTCATATAAGTACTCCAAGAGATGTTAAAGATCCATTTGGAATAAAAGGAATAGCTAAGACTAGATCACTAAATTACCAAGTTGTTGATTGGTCATGTGAGGGTACTTGGGAAATATACCCATTACATCCTAAAGGTAGAAGCATGGGATATTTCCTTCGTCCATTTGGGTTCCCTCTGAATGTCTTTGATGCTTCTTACAACTTAAGCCTAGGAAATCCATTCTACCTTCCTAATGCCACAATTAGTTTAGTTGCGCTTTTCAATTTTTCCACTGATGGTTGGCCAGATGAAAAAGAAGGAAATTGTTCAAAATACAGTATGGTATTTCTAGAGTCTAACCCCATTAAATATGTTCAAACGGAAAAGGAACTGGTTACAGGAACAAAATATGGATTATATACTTGGCATTTGAACATGTCACACTGGCTTATTACTAAAGAATGCACTCCATATGTTCTTGGGATCCAGTAATCATTTTTCAGATGGTTAGGTAAAACGAATTATGAAAACACAAGAGTTAAAAGAGCATGGTATGATACTGTATTGGGAGGATTCGGAGAAACAACAGGATTTCTAAATTCCATAGATATACAAACACTTAGCTCACAACTAGCAAGTATGGCTAAAATAGGTGGGGATCTATCAGAAGTTTCAGTAGCTCAAAACCAAATATTGTCACAGACAATCATTAATCAACATGCTTTTGAAACAGGGGTAACACAAGCATGGAAAGAGAAATTTAAGAATGTTACTGCATTGATAAGGGTAGTTAGTAATGAAACAGTACTAACAACGGCTTGTATGCAGTACAGGATGAAATATTCACCAATGGTAAGATATTGTTACAGACACTCCTGAGTGGTCATTGGCCATGGGAAATTAATGTAAACAATACGAATTTACAGAATTCTCTTTAAAAAGAAGAGATTGGTGGAAAATAGGATGGATGGGATGTGAGAAAAATGATTGGATGAAATGTCATTTTGCTTCATTGATACCTTTAGAGGGAAATAGTAGGAAAATATGAGAAAGAATCGACCTAGGTATAATTCATGATGGTTTATGGGTCAGAGAAGGGATAGAACCAGGAATAATTTACATAAATGATACCAAAGGAATGGCAGAAGTAAAAGTGAATTTGTGTGAGGAAATAAAAGGAAATTATCTATGTCCTCATGGTGCCATGGTCATCCATCCAGTTACTAAATGTTGGGAAAATGTTACGACCACATGTTGGGTCACTGCCACTAAGCCTACTGGTTTATTGGCATGGCAGTTAGACAATGGACAAGTTTGTTTTCATATGAATGATTTAGATGTAGTTACGATTCATGCATATCAATGCAGTGCCACTCTTATGCTAGAGAAAGGACTTTATTGTACAAATCATTCGATCATTCAGATAGAAAATCAAGAAGGTGATTTTATATACCAACCTGTGATTTATTTGCATAAGAATATGATGTTGGAACATACAAGATATTCTTTAATTAAACCTTCCTTGAGTCATGGAAAACAACTATATGAAATGATCAATGATTATAAAGTTCTTGATAATTTGAAAGAAGCATATGATAAAAAGGGAGGTCTTGCAAAGATAGCTTTAGCTCATAATACAGAGGAAATCATTCATATTAAACATGAATTTGAAGGATATGATAGTACTTGGTGGACAAGGTTATTGAAAGCATTTTCAGGTAAAACACCAAAAGTTTCAAATGTGTTTTGGTACTATGGTACACACCCAGTGGTGATTTTGTTTAGTGTGATTATGTTTTGTTTTGGTATGGTTATCAGCCTTAAATTAAAACTGAAACACATTAGGAGAGAAGTTATATTCCTACACAATATTAGTAGAGCTGAACGAATGATGAGAGAAAGGAGGTATAGGAGACTTTCACTTCACCCATTGATAAATATGACTTTCAAAATCCCATAGAAATGAATGGAGAGTGGCGGAACTTCACTCTTTGATAAATTTACCCCTGTGTGTCAGGCATACTCTTACTGCTTTGTCCTATGAACCTGGATTACACCAGTGCTAAACTTTCAATATAGGCTCCAGGCTTGTGAATAAATATTCCCAAAATAAATTTAGCTCTAGGTGCCCTTTTGACCACTCTTGCAATTAAAGTAACTTTGTAGAATTATTTTAAATGTAAGGAGTACATATATGGTTTGTCAGTTCACAATAATCTAATTAAGTGGGATTGAAACACTTGTTCAAGATGTGCTGCTGCTTTGTGATATCTGTTGGGGGCAGCTGTTTTACTACAGTGAAAGTTTAATATTCACTGAGGATCAGTAAAACTGTTGCTCTGGACATCCTTAAGAACAGACAAGTGGGCTTGTTTAAACAGCAAAAGGTCCAGTCTGTTCCTCCACCACTTCTATTCTTCCATTCTTCCTCTTCAAGAAGGCATCAAGGAGGATTAATGGAGGTAAAAGAAGCAAATAAGCAAATATTGTGCAGAGCTGTGGAGTGTTTCATGTTATTTCGATATGCCCCCCCCCCCCCACTTCAGGTTCTCTAACAGAAATGTGTTGCATAGTCATAAATTTAGCACTGATGTATGTTTAGGACTGTTGGATGAGTTTTTGACATTAATTGGTCCAAAGTATTAGCAATGCAGTTTGATTTCTTATAAATTTAGTTATTTAACAAAATGTGTTAATTTCCCCACTGACTATGGGAAATTGTTGTATTTATTTACCGTTTCCTTTTTTCCTCCTGTGTTGCAAATTAACAGTTGGTTATTCCTTTAGGAGCAGAAAAGGAAAACTCTTTGCCATGGAATTTGAAGGGTAAGTGGTTATAGTAAATGACTACTCTGCTGGCAGGTTTTAAATTGTGCTCAAACACAAGAGTGAACACCTTTCCTCATATCACATTCTCTTTTTACAGAAAGAACAGAATTCAGTTGGCCTGCAAATATTGCATAAAACCACTGACCAACTGTCTGGACATCTTCGCAAGAAAGGAGCAAGCGAAGCAGAGACTGTGTTTCTTGTAGATGAATCAAGGACTAAAATGAGGATGTTGAGCAACCTCAGTGTCGTGCATTACAAGCAGCTGAAGGCTGGAATGGATTCAGAGCAATCACTACGTCTTCATTAATTTTCTTGAGTCCAATGGATGTTTCGTTCATGAAATGCCCATTGAAGCTGAGGAAGCAATTGAGAATGCAGTGAAGGATGCTGAAGAGAATGAAAAAAGGATCATTGTGAAGAAGAAATGGATATAGAGAACCCACTTTTTATGTTGAGGTAAGAGGCCCAAGTAGACTGTTTGTGACCGTTCTTTCTTGAAGTTTATGAGGGTCATGCTTATATATCATATTTACATGGTTCCCTCTACTTGTCGTCTGTTAGCACATATTCCAGCAAGATGTCTACAAAAAAAGATTATGGAAGAGGCAGGACTCCACAAAAAACCTTTGAATAATTCACCATTGCTCCAGGTATTCAGGGAAGAATACCTGGAGAAAAAAATGCCAAATGAGGAATTAAACATGAGCTACAGTTTAATACTGAAATATTTATTTAAATACTAACTTGAAATGACAGATTTCACAGACATAACTATTCTAACCTTTTACCTTCAGGTCGATAATGAATCAAGATGGCTGCATTTCATAAACCCAAATGAATCATCTATTAGTTGCATACACAACATCGAGGGGAGCATGCAGTTTTTGGGAAATTATAACTTCGGTAACTAGCAAGGCAATCGCACTGAACTACATAGGTGGGATCAAGAAATGCATTAGTTATGTCACCTCAGAGGTTCAACTGTTGGATTAATTTAGAAGAGAGGGACAGGACGTCAGTCATGTTCTACTTAGAAGCACTCGACTTTGCAGCACCAACAGAGACCAAGTGTTGCTCAGAACATGACTGAATACAGTTATCTGCAAAAGATAATATTCCCACACCTTTTTTTTTTAATTGGTTTAACAGTAGCTGGAGAGGACAGAATACCAGAATCATTCTACAGACAGGTTAGCAGCTATCATAAGGGTGACAGATGTGGTTTTGCACCTTTTTTAGAAGAGTCCAACTAACTTTTGTTAAGAGGAGAAGGAAAGGAGACAATGGATATTTTTTGTCTCCAGTAAAGGAGAAAAAATCCAAAACCCAACAACTGATGTCCGCAGATTCCAACAAATGTAAGTTATTCTTCTACTTGAAATATTTTTCTCAATGCCTCGTCTGATAGTATTAACGGTCACTCAAGTTATTGGTAAACAAATGTTACACATGAATAGGTTTTCCCCTGTAGGTTTGATGCTTGTTTGTCAAGCGTGCTGGACACTGCAAATTTTTGAAGAATGTATCATCTGTGACAGCAGTTAGAAAGACAAGGAACTGAATAAAATATGAGGGCAGATTCCAACCCTAAATGAGAGCAACATTACAGAGTATATGTGTGCTGCAATCAGAGTGAGTGAGACACAGAGGACATGAGCTGAACTATCACACTCAAGGTTCGTCAATGGCAGTAGCATTTGTAGTTGTCAATGTCTTGTTACGTTGTTATTCATCTATAGCGTGAACTTGATTTTGCTTTCCAGAGATGAAGTACCTTGGACACACCAAGACAACAAAGAAAGTTTATATACAAGCATATAGAGGACAAGTTTCCAGTGGGCCCTGACACCATTGGCCCAACCATGAAACAGTGTCAGGCAGTTTGAGAACTAATACTGCTATGACAGATGGAGGATGCAGCAGACAAAGATCTGTATGGATGACATCATTGATAAAAATCATTCAACCGTCTTTTGTGTCTTTTTTGTCTACAAAAAGTGATGACAGAGACTGAAGAACTAAAAGTTTAATCAACACTCAGCAGTGGTCAGGACTAGCCATTGTGGATGACCCAGACAAATGACAAGGTAGGGACCCTCCAGGATTTTTAAAAAGGGTAACTATATAGTTGTGACTACTGTGGAGAAAAAAAGTCTTGCAGGCCCTGCTTGGCCCCCCTTAATGGAGTGAACAGTTTCTAAGTGCCCATGGGGCCCTTCTAGAAACTGTTCAAGGTTATGTGTAACATCTGCTGAGAAGGTTCTCATCACTATTCTGTTATGTTTTGGTTCCTAGTAACAAGGTGCAATAGCCTTTAAGCTCACATAGTGGTACTCCTTTCGGCTTCAGTGGTGCTGATCACAATCGGCAACCCCCAGATTAAAGGCTATGATCAGCAGCAAGTACACACTGAGAAAGAAGAAATGAATAATCTGGTAATTAATCTATCTTCTAAACTCTTGTCCCCCAGTGAACTTAATGTGCTTAACAAAGGACTTGGTTTTGTACCTACTTATAAATGTGACCCTTACATGGTACAAATAGAGATGATTAAGTTTTTACGCTCTATTAAACTTAAAATGTTGTTTATGGATAAGGACACAAGAAAATGGCCCAGAGGGAGAAATGACTTAGTGGCAAGTAAACTTAAAATACGTAGTGCTTATAATCCAACACTTATTTGTGCCTCTATTGATACCTTTGCTAACATGGTTAACTCTGATATAGAGAAAGGTTTATTGAGCCATCGGTCTTCCACTAGAAATAACTTATCCCTTAAGGAAAGGAAGGCATTAGCTGATTTACAGAATAACAAAGAGCTGATTATTAAAAAAGCGGACAAAGGTGGCAGTATTGTGGTAATGAATAAAGTTGATTATACAAAAGAAGCCCTTAGGCAACTCGGGAATACCCAACATTTACTTTATTGGACAAAGATCCAACTGATAATTAGAAAACAGACATCCACATGTTCCTTGAAGATGCGTGTTTGAATGGAAGTATTACACCTGAAATACTAAAAGATAACCCAAGGGTCCCAATTTTTTATTTACTACCTAAAATACATAAGACTTTGGAAAATCCCCCAGGGAGACCAATTGTATCAGGGGTTAACTCACTTCTACAACCATTAGCAATCTACATTGATACATACTTACAGGAGATTATTTATAAACTTGATACATGCCTGAGTGATACTACACAATTTTTGAAAACAATTAAAGGGGCTAGAATTACTTCACATACACCAATACTATGTACCATTGATGTCAACGACCTGTACACATCCATACCACATGATGAGGGGATTGATTGTATAAGAGAATATCTGACCAGAGAAAACCTTCCTACACAAGGTTAATTTTTTGTGTGATTGTTTGGAGTTGGTCTTGAAACGTAACTACTTTTGTTTTGACCAGGAATATTACCTCCAAATACAGGGTACCAGTATGGGAGCTAATATGGCTCCAGCATATGCTAACATTTTCATGCATAGAATTGAGCATGAGTTTATCTTGTCCCACCCCAGGTTTAAAGAACATATCACACTATGGAAACATTATGTGGACGATATGTTTCTGGTTTGGACAGGCACACTTGAACTTTTAACCGAGTTTCTAACTTAAACACCATTCATAACACCATCAAATTCACAACATGTATCAGACCAGATAGTGTAAATTATCTTGATGTGAAAATGTCAGTTTCTGATGGGGTTTTCACAACAGATTTATATAAAAAAACCTGGGGAAGGGGAACCAAGGGGAACAATTGAGGGACTACCTAAAAATCAATTTATAAGAGCAAGGAGGATCACATCCACAGATACATTATATCACAAACAAGTTGATGCATTAATTACTAAAAATTCATACAAAGGGGATATGATGGAATGGACCTCGTCAATATTAAGGATGAGGTTAAAGAACTCAAAAGAGAGGAGTTATTGGAAAAGAAAGTAGGATTAAAAAAGGAATTGGGATTCCCCCTAGTAACCCACCTATGGCCCACATTCAGCATTTAAAAAAAAAAAAAACAATTTTAAAACATAGGCCTATTTTACAGAATGATAAGATGTATGGGAAACGGTTTATTGGAAAACCACTGTTTTCATTCAGGAAGGGTAAAAGCATAGGTAATCAACTGACTACAACAGATGTTAGACAGGTGACCCCCAAAAAACTATTTCTGAGAGAGTAGGTACATTCCCATGCTACAACTGTGGGCATTGCAATGGGATTATACGAGGTAGTGTCTGTACCCATCCCAGCAAGGGCTTCCAAATAGAGCTCAAATGTTTTGCTACTTGTTACACCGAGGGCGTGATTTACTTTTGAAATGCTCGTGCGGGCTTGGGTAAGTTGGACAAACATCTCGAGCTTGCAGGACCAGATTAAATGGATATAAAAGTGTGATTAGAAATTTTAAATCAGAAACAAAACAGTCTGATCAGAAAACAGACAAAAAAGAGAAGTTAAAACAGGAAACTTTATTAGCACAACACTTCTATATACAAAAACACAGTGTCACAATTAAGATGGCAAATACTTGAAAAGATTGAAGTCCAAAATAAAAATGAAATAAAAGTGGCTCTACTTAAAAGAGAAGCAGTCTGGATGTGGAAACTTGAAACTGTACAACCTAAGGGTTTGAATGAAAATTTTAGCTTGACTTGTTTTTTATAATAATTTTTAAATTGTTTTTGACACTCCACTTTTTATTCACAGATTTCTGAGCCAGTGGGAATGACAGTTAAAGCTAGAGGTAAAACTCCCGCTGGTTTATGAAATACTATTGTTCATATTTATATCCTAAGGCAAAGTAATGTGAATCTATGTTTATGAACTACTTATGTACTTATGTACTTATTATGTGGATAAATTCTGCAATTGGACTTTGGACAATGTTGGCCCAATATGGACATGGCTTTTCTCCAATATGGATTGTGTTTCAAGCCTCACTTTGGATCACCCTGGTGGACTATGGGAATTAGATGGGGGGGACTCTGTGTAGCCCCATGCTTTACATTTGATTGTAGCACTCTAATATATCCTGACGAAGGGAGGGTTAATCCCCCCTGAAACGTTGATGTACAGGTGGTCGCAATGAACAGGGGTTGCTCCCCACCTGCAATACAATCGGTGTGTGCGATTCTCATCCAGTTTCTACTCCCTTTCACATAACTAGCTAATCACACTGACGTACTCCTCATCATATCCTCTCTTACTCCTTTCACATACCATTCCCATGAAGTTCCCCACTAGAGGGTATATAATGTGTGGTCAATCTTTTGTTTCTCAGTGGTGTCTTATTTTCTGTACAGAACCCATGAAGCTCATGTATGTTTATTATAGAATGAATAAAACTCTCAAACCTTTTACCTCGGTGATCTCTGGTCTTTGGATTATTCCCTAACTACCACAGCCCAGTCATTTCTGCAAAGGAGGGGGAATAGCTGATGAGGTCGGTGGAGCAGGATGAGATGGGGTACTTGTATTTCTTCTTGGACAAATGGAATAAGACTCTGCATCTCCGTCAACTACTGACAATTTACGGGAGGAAAATTAACCATTCCCATAAGAGGCCAAACCTTAGACCCATGGTCAAGTATTTCCCAAAAGACACCAGGCCTTACATATGGTTTTCAGCAAACAATGACATTAAAGTTGGAACAGAACTCATCATTCGTGTCTGGGGCATGGCACGAGTGCTAACATTTCCTAAGTGCTAACATTTTACAAATGCTTAGAAATAGCAGTTACACAAGGCAGTTCCATGGAACTAACTCCTATCTCTTCTCATTCCTACAGTTAACAATATATCATTTCCATATACTGTACCTGAAACTGATATACACAGCTTCTGTTTATTCTGGTAATAATATATCCTTTCCATATACCTACAACTGATAGAGGGGAAAATTCACTAAGATCCAATAATTTGCTAGCGTTAGCTTCTCTAGCGTTCACCGCACTTCGCCCGGCGAAGCAAGAGATATTTTTACAGCCCCAAACTTGGTTCTTGTAAAATTCAGCCCTCTTGATTAGTCAATTAGGCTCCATTTTTCCAGTCTTCTTATATGTGGGTATGGCTGCCACTTTAAAAAGAAAAAAAAAAAACCTAATGCAAGCTTATTGTAGGGGGTATGCATATGGCCTGTAGATTAGTATTATTAGGTTAGTATGGCTGTTTTAAAACATTACTTTGTCATACTATATGGTATGCTATATTATATACCATGCTATATGAATCATCTACATTTAGTATTCATTGTAACAGTATTCATTTTCTTCCTCCATCCCAGTCAAAGACATTCAAAGCCGATGGAAGCATATTAGAGATTGTTTTCGTAGGAAAGTGGCTGCACAGAAGACAGAGACAAGAAGTGGTGCATCGCCATCAAAAAGAAAGAAGT
>JAMBMQ010000043.1:0-19056 GCA_024363595.1 Xenopus borealis | reverse complement strand
GTAAAAGACATTCTATCAAAGTTGTGTGAATCGGTATCAGCCAAAGAGGCTTCCCGCGAGACTTCATCCAAGAGAACCTACGCTTTTGAGGATACACAAGAATTCTCTTTTTATACAGGTTTAATGCCTACCATCATGATGGTTCCAGAGGCACAGAGGCAAATGTGGAGAATGGACTTTCTGCATCTGTTATACAGATATTTACCTCAAGGCAATCATCCGTCCAACATGCCTGCTATGCACCCACCACAACCATTCCACATGCCTCAAAGCAGCACTCCAAACCCTTATCCATACCCTTATCCATACCCTTATCCATACCCTTATCCATACCCTTATCCATACCCTTATCCATACCCTTATCCATACCCTTATCCATACCCTTATCCATACCCTTATACTTCCCAAGCATGGGATCCTTCTCAAAACACATTCACAGACCTGTAATGTGATTTTTACTGTTTTGGCTTACTGGTTTTGGCTGTTATAATGCACTTTATATGATTGTTATAATGCACTTTATAATTTTCCAGGAGTTTTGCACTTTGTGTTTTTTTTCAGTTGTGTTATAAATAAATATTAAACTTATGAAGCTGAATTCTTCCTTTTCTTCAAATGTTTATAACAATGACTGACGGACATCCATACGGTTCAATTGTTTTTACTGGTAAAACTATTTACATTACATTACAAATAAAGAAAAAAATTTAATAAAATTATAATATTTGGTTTTCCAGGGCCAGCACCCTGTCTTTTAGTTGCCTGACTTCAGCCACCAGCCGGGCATGATCCCAGTTTTCCTCATCTTCTTGTATATGTAAAAAAAAAAAAAAATACAGAATTATTATAATACATCTTTCATTATAGACTAAAAAGTTTTCAAAAGTTCTATGTGGGGGTGTGATGTAGTCTACCTCCATCAGAAGCATCAGCACTTTCTGCTGCCTCCTCCACCTCCTCAGGCTGTTGAGGTTCTGTATCTGCCTCCTCCTCAAATAGCTCCACAGCCTCATCCGCCCCAAAAAGTTCCTCAGCTTCATCGGCCTCAGACTGCTCAGCAGCACTGGCTTGTGGATGTCCCCCTGATAGAAAAGTATGTAATAAATATATTAATTATATGTATAACATACATTTTTCAAGGTTAATTAAGGAATAATAAATACTCACTGTGCTGGTGCAGCTGTACCTGCATCACAAACTCTGGGTCCCTCCTTTTAAGATCGGACCACAGCCACTGCAGTGTCCGATGGTCAAAAGTGACCCCATGATGGTGCCTCAACCTGTGCAGCAGGCTTTGCTTGTGGGCCCTTTTATTGAGCATCCACAATGGGAGACTATCATACTTTTCTGACAGTAGAAAGTCAGCAATCTCCCAAGCCTGTGGATCAGTAAGGGAGTTAATGCCCACCCTTTTGTCCGTGTTGTCGCAGGCTCTAAAACTCATGACGCATGACGTCACGTGCGCTAACATAGTGGCTCGCCTTGTCGATTCGCCATGTCTACGTGTTGACGCTGCTATGTCTCTACGTGTTGACGCTGCTATGTCTCTACATGTTGACGCTGCTATGTCTCTACGTGTTGACGCTGCTATGTCTCTACGTGTTGACGCTGCTATGTCTCTACGTGTTGACGCTGCTATGTCTCTACGTGTTGACGCTGCTATGTCTCTACGTGTTGACGCTGCTATGTCTCTACGTGTTGACGCTGCTATGTCTCTACGTGTTGACGCTGCTATGTCTCTACGTGTTGACGCTGCTATGTCTCTACGTGTTGACGCTGCTATGTCTCTACGTGTTGACGCTGCTATGTCTCTACGTGTTGACGCTGCTATGTCTCTACGTGTTGACGCTGCTATGTCTCCACGTGTTGTCGCAGCGGCTATATTTATCATGTGTATACATATTTGTAGGATATAGAAATTGTCCTTTAGTTCCATTTTATGAAAAACAACAGAGTACACAATAGTTTTTAAAGAAATATGTATTTTATTAATACAATGTATAAACAATGAGTATTTTAGTAATACAATACAACTGAATTGTATGCAACTATATGCAGACAAAATTCAGTTCAGCTGCCATGGTATAGCGCCATCTGGAGACATGAAATAATAAGCAAACTGATCACGAACTCTCATCCCTCCTGTAGGACCTCTCACAGGGGCCCAATCAATATCTGGGATATCATCAGTCAGGGTGTCTCTAAAGCTATACCCACAACAAGCTTTTATGATGATAGCCACAAACTTGGGTTCCAATTGTATACTGGTATGGAATACATGCCATTTTTTCGAGAGAATGCCAAAAGCACACTCTACCATACTGCATGCTCTTGATAATCGGTAATTGAAAACACGTTTCTCTATGGCCCTTTGTGACCCTGAGTAAGGCCGCATTAAGTTTTCTGTTAGCCCAAAGGCCTCATCAGCCACAAAAACATAAGGCATGGAAGGTGCATCAGTCCCAGGTAATGGTCTTGGAAGAGGTAGACAAAGTGCTCCTTCTGATAATCTGAGCCCCATTGCTGAATTCCGGAAAGCACTGGCATCACGAGTGCTTCCATAGGATCCCACATCAATAATAGTGAAGCAATAATTTGCATCAACACTAGCCAGAAGAACAACTGAAAAGTATTTTTTGTAGTTAAAGTACTTTGAGCCACTTTTGAATGGCATTCTAACTCTAATGTGTTTTCCATCCAAGGCACCCAAGCAATTAGGAATTTTGGTTTGTTTGTAGAAATCTTCTGCAATGGTAATCCAAGCATTTTCGTCTGGGGGTGGCATCACAATTCTTTGCAGCTCAGTCCAAATAAGCTGACAAGTTTCTCTTACAATCTCGCTAATTGTGCTTCGACCGATTAGGAATTGGAAATACAAAGAAGCAAATGACTGCCCAGTTGCTAAAAACCTGAAAGAAAAAGCAAAGATAAGCATTACTTCTCAAAAAAATAAAAATGTATTATGATAGGTAGGACCTGTATTATTGCTAAAAGAAAAAAGACACCGTTTACCTTTGTCCAGATACCTGACACACAAACAAACACAGCTAAATATAGCTAGTCTTTACACAGTAAACCTTTGTCCAAATACCTGGCACACACACACACATTTATATATTATATATCATATATATCAATGATATATATATATATATCATAATATAATAATATAAGTATATCAGAAAAAAGATAACAGCCCATTCTTTTTCTATTTTGCAAAAGACGCTGAGATAACACGCTGAGACAACACGCCGACCCAGTATGCTTACTACTTCCGTCTTGTACCCATAGTGCACTGTGGTTCTAGCTGTAGGTGGAAATTGCTCTGCAATGCACGCTGGGATAAATTGTTGCTATGTGGAAAATTGCTTCGTGTTTTTGTGCTTGTTTTGACACGTGCGACTTGTCGAACGCTACTATTTCTAAAACCGCCCGCGAATCTCCTCGTCTGGACTTAGTCTTAATGAGCTTGCTAGACCCAAACCATTTCAACCTTGGCACACTGCTCATACTAAAGTGCTCCAAAGACACTCACATGCACTTGAGCATCTCTGGTTTAAATCCCACTCAGAATCAGACTTTTGGAGCTACAAATCTGCCCTGCGCTCCTATAACACCAGCCTTTCCCAAGCCAAACAAACATATTTTACTTCACTCATTAACTCCCTTTCCAAAAAATGGCACAACTATTTTCAACCTTTACCACTCTCCTTTCCCATTCTCCACCCCCTCCATGCACATCTGTCTCTGCTCAAGATATTGCTGAGCACTTCAAAAAAATTGACACTATCAGAGGGGACATTACACGACTCAACCCCCCTAGGCTTCCACCACCCTCCCCTGAAACTCCCCAGTCTCTCCTGTGCTCCTTCACCCCTGTTACTGATGAGGAAGTCTCAAAACTTTTGGCCTCCTCTCACCTTACCACCTGCCCGCTTGATCCTATTCCTTCAAAACTTCTCCGGAATACCAACCCTTGTCTAATCAAAGTCTTAACTCGTCTATTTAATCTCTCGCTCTCTTGACCCCTCCAATCTTGACAACCTCCGACCTCTCTGCTAACTTTCATCTCTAAAACTACTAAAGCGCCTAGTCTACAACCGATTAACCTCATTCCTCTCTGACAACCTGCTGGACCCCTTACAATCTGGTTTTAAACAACAACACTCCACTAAAACTGCTCGGAACCATCTAACTAATGACCTTTTAACAGCTAAAGCCTACAAATATTTCTCACTACTAATACTGCTTGATCTCTGGGCTACATTTGACACTGTAGATCACCCTCTCCTCCTCCAGTCCCTCCATTCACTTGGCCTTCTTGACACAGCCCTGTCCTGGTTTTCTTCTTACCTCACCAATCGTTCCTTTAGTGTCTCCTACAAAGGAGTAGCATCTTCCCCCCTAACACTCTCTGTCGGGGTTCCTCAAGGCTCTGTCCTGAGACCCTTATTATTTTCTTTATATACTTCCTCCCTCAGCAAATTAATCAGCTTGTATGGTTTCCACTACCACCTCTACGCTGACTATATTTAGATCTATCTCTCCTCTCCTGATCTCAACCCAGAACTCCTAACTCGTTCTCCTCCTGCCTGTCTGCTATCTCTACTTGGATGTCGCAACGCTACCTTAAATCAGACCTCTCCAAAACAGAAATGGTTCTTTTACCTCCAACTAACACCAGTAACATCCCGGAAGTATCCATCATAGTTAACTATTCCACTATCACCCCGTCTCCCCAGGCCCGGTGCCTTGGGGTTATCCTAGATTCTGCCTTGACAATCTCCTCATATCCAGACACTTGTTAAGTCATGTCACCCCATACACTCACCCAACCACTTACTACGCTCCTCTACTGACCTGCTACTCAACTCTTCTCTCATTACCCTCTCACATGCTCGCATTCAAGACTTTGTAAGGGCTGTTCCCCTCCTCTGGAATTCTCGCCCACGGTCTGTCCGACTTTCTGCCAATCTTTTAGCTTTTAAGAAATCTTTTAAAACTAACTTATTTAGAGAAGCCTACCCTCACTGTTAACTACCCTATGCAATACTGCTTACAGTACTACATCTCTCACCCACTTAACTCTGATCTTGCCCACTCCGACACCTTGTGTATTCCCTTCCCTTTAGATTGTAAGCTTTTTCTATACAGGGCCTTCCTCACCTCCTATACCGGTATTTATAGTGATGTATGTAACTCCTTATGTTCTATGTATGTAATTCATGTGATTTAGTTGCATAATCACATTCACTTTACAGCGCTACATTCTCTGGGGAGGGGGAAGATCTAAACCGAGAAAATCCACCGGCACATAGACCTGTAGCAAGCAAGGCGTGCCTTGCACATTTAATACAGTATTGCAGTGCAGAGGGGGAAGATCTACCCTGGATTGATGACTAAATACTCTAAAGATAAAAAAAAAACTGTGCAGGAGTTTACACTTTTAACTGTTGGCACACTAAGAGAATCTGCAAAGGCACCCTGCTACAACTTCTACACATACATTCAATACATCAACGTCCAACCATGAAACAGGTCAGGCAGTTTCGGAACTACATGGAAAATATTGCTATGACAGATGGAGGATGCAGCAGACAAAAATCAGTATGGATGCCATCATTGATAAAAATCATTCAAGCATATTTTGTGTCATTTTCCAAGTTTTTTTTTTTATACAAAAAGCGATGACAGAGACAGAAGAACTAAAAGTTTAATCAACACTCTGCAGTGGCCAGGACTAGCCATTGTGGATGACCCAGACACATGACAAAAAGTGGTGACTCTCCAGGATTTTTAAAAAGGGTGACTATAGTTGTGACTACCACAGCCCAGTCATTTCTGCAAAGGAGTGGAAATAGGTGATAAGGTCGGTGGAACAGGATGAGATGGGGTACTTGTATTTCTTCTTGGACAAATGGAATAAGAATCTGCATCAATGCACATAATGTGCCTTATCCCTGCCACAGTGAACTACTGACAACTTACTGGAGGAAAATTAACCATTCCCATAAGAGGCCAAACCTTAGACCCATGGTCAAGTATTTCCCAAGTGACACCAGGCCTTACATATGGTTTTCAGTAAACAATGACATTGAAGTTGGAACAGAACTCATTTGATTATAGAGTCACTAGAAAATCATTCTCGGGGGAGGGGGAAGATCTACCCTGGATTGATGAGTAGATCCTCTAAAGATAAAAAAAAAAAACTTTGTGCATGTGCAGGAGCTTTGCACTTTTAACTGTTGGCACACTAATAGAGAATCTGCAATGGCACGCTGCCCCAACTTCTACACATACATTCAATATGTCATTGTCCTTCAGGTGTCATTGTCCTTCAGGTGTCATTGTCCTTCAGGTGTCATTGTCCTTCAGGTGTCATTGTCCTTCAGGTGTCATTGTCCTTCAGGTGTCATTGTCCTTCAGGTGTCATTGTCCTTCAGGTGTCATTGTCCTTCAGGTGTCATTGTCCTTCAGGTGTCATTGTCCTTCAGGTGTCATTGTCCTTCAGGTGTCATTGTCCTTCAGGTGTCATTGTCCTTCAGGTGTCATTGTCCTTCAGGTGTCATTGTCCTTCAGGTGTCATTGTCCTTCAGGTGTCACTGTGATAGCAGTGCCTCTCCGAGTTGACAAGTTTTGTCACTGAAATGCTAAAACTGAATTGTTCTAAAATATTTATGTGTTTATTCTTTAATTTACATGGAATACATTTTGATGAACATTAAGTCTAAATTTGTTTGTTTTGTTCTCTGATTTCTGGTTGTGTCTGTACAATCAACATTCTCTGTATGCGGAAACACAATTTGAGAGTATCTTTCTGACATTAATACACAACATTTTCATTCATGTAGCTTCAGGGTATAGAAAGAGTATATCTTAACAACCGGACATTGACAAAAATCCTTTCTAAGAGAGACGTCATAGATTTTCAATCCCAAAACTAGGATACCATTTTGGTATGAACTCTGAATTTGATGGGTCATGGCTTGGGTCATGACCATGGCTGCTTTATCATTCAGGTTATAACTAATTTTGTGACTCACTGATCTCGCAAGCTCCTGAAGCTAGCCTTCCTTGAGAATCACAGAATCTTTTTTGCAATTTTGTGCTTTATTTGACTTCATTTTCCAATTGAAACTAAGAAGACACAGAGCCACCATTCACTTGTTTGCAAGTTTTGTAGGAACACCCAGGAATGCTGGCCTGTTCATCGAAGAAGAGCATGGAAAAGGTATGCAGAAAGAAAGAAAATAGAACTACTGATGTTGGAGGCATAAAGGAAGATGAGGGCAACACTGAAAGGTCTGAGTGTTGTGGACTATGAAGTCAAGGATTATAAGGGTTGTGATCCTCTACTGTTTTTTGTCAAGTTTTTGGAGAAAAATGGCTATGTTAGAGGGAATCCAGAGGAGTGAGTTATGTATTGCTCCTGCCATGTCTGTGTGTAAACATGCATGGCTTTAACATTCATTTTAGGTTTTTATTTCTTCTTAATCAATGTTTTGGGAAAACATACCACGAAAGAGAGCATCCATCAGAGGTGGAGAACAGGAAAAACAGGGGCATGTTACAGGGATGTGCCTGTAAGTATACTTGGCATATGTGCATCTTTATCTGTGTGCATTTGTTGATTTTTATTAATATAACCCTGTTGACCAAGGTGGAGGCACATGTGTGGAGAAAGAGATGGAGGCACAGGGACCTGAGCTAAACCTGTAATATACTTGGCATTTTACAGTTAATCTACACTACATGTCTACATTGTTGGAATTTTTCAATCTAAACATTGCTTGATTTTTATTATAGCCCCATTGAATCAGATAAGACAAATTGAGGCCCCATTAATGATGAAGATGAAGAGATGGTGACAGAAGTCCCTGTTGAAGAGCTGGACCAGAGAGGTTTGCTTACATTAGCATATTTAAGGCTCTCCTCTCTGCACTATATTACGTGTACATATTTTCATAATTTCTACATTTTTCTTTGGACTAGAAACAATGCCAATTCAAATATCATCCAGTTTAAGGAAAGAATGAAAGTGCAAGAATAAAGAAAACATTTGACTGATTTTCTGTCTAGGTCCCGAAAACATCTGCAGCAAGAATGACATTGTTCAAAGAGGCAAGATTCACATCTGTCTATGTAGAGATTGTTGTTCAGATCAGAAAAAACAGAGTAAAAAAATTTTCTTTCATTTCTTTCCTATGTCTAATTTTAGGTTGGAAATGTTGCCAGGTTCCTCTACTTTGTGGACCCCTCCAAGGCGTGGTTCACATTCCTGACAGATGCAGAAGACCTTGAAATTTTTTGAAGCTCTGGAGGACTTGGGGACACACATATTTTGGTGTTTTTTTGTTTGTGTGTTTAACCTTTACTACTCATATTTACAGGTATGACTACCTGATATCAGGAAAAGGGGACCCAAAGGAGTGTCAAAAGGTTCTTGGAGTGGCCAGGCTGACCATTGAAAAGACTCTAAAGAAAGCCAAGGCAGTTCGTCATCTTTTGTACAAAGAGAAAGGGACGGTTCATTATTACTTAGAAGCCCTGATTGTTCTGAACACCTCCAGTGACCAGGAGTTGTACAGAATATGTCTGAGTATCCATGTTGCATTCTTTCACTACCATGCACTGGTCTTATTTCTTATAGGGTGAAGAGGGGATGCAAGAGGACACAGTCTGTGTCCAAAAAATTTAGTCATTAGCTAAACAATAGCTAAACTTTTGGCAGATAAGCATCAAGGGGAAACATGTATTACCTTTCAAATTATTGATAAACCTCCAAGAAAAGGGGATTTAGATTTGAAATTACGAAGGCTGGAGGCTTTCTGGATTTATAGTTTAATGACCACAGAGGATCATGGGGGCCTTAAATATAAACTAAGTGCACTAATCACAAAAGCAAGCAGTCTCCCACTCTCTTTTAGGTGTCCACACCCTGTTGTAATATACCATATAGCTATTACATAATATATACAGTATCCTAATTCTATACATGGAATGATTTTACAACTTGCTATATTTGATTGGATCTTGTTATAATAAACTAAAGTTGAAATGAAGTATGGCTCTGCTGCACTAGCGCTTTTTAAAACCCCATTCACTGTAATTATTTGACATCATTGTACATCATTTATTGTGTGTTTAAGATGATATATACTGTCATGATGGAACAGTAAAATTCCAGCATAGAAAGGGTTAGGGTTTCCACTATCTCCAAATTCAATAAGCCCTCCAGAATACACATTCTGAGGAAACCTCACAGTAGGGGGTAATTCACAAATATCCACTAAATGACTCAAGGACAAACTAGGGGAATGAAAACACAATTATCATACCTGTGCTATAGTGGAGTGGTCAGTATAAACACCCCCACATTATTATGATCCCTCCCAGGGTTACTTGAGATTTTGAGAAGTCCTGAACAAAATATGTTAGTCCTTGGATGTTTGGTCTCTATGGATAGAGAATTAAATTTACTAGCTGATATTTATCATTTAATGATTTTGCCGGAATAGTTTAGGCTGGTTGGAAAAATCTATGTGGGAAATTTATCAAAGAGTGAAGTTCCTCCACTAGAGTGAAATTCCGCCGCTCTCCATTTATTTCTATGGGATTTTTTAAAGGCGTATTTATCAAAGGGTGAACTTTCACTTCACCCTTTGATAAATAGGCCTTTCAAAATCCAATGGAAATTAATGGAGAGGGGCGGAATTTCACTCTAATGGAGGAACTTCACTCTTTGATAAATTTACCCCTATGTTTCCAGAACAGCCTGTTGTAAATTGGTGACCCGCCCTCACTTCTCATTGGATGGGAACGTGACCTATCCCTTCCCAATATGGATATCAAGGGTCCAGGTAACTGGGAAGATATATGCCTTTGGGGACCAAGCTGCTTTGGGGAGGTATATGTTGTTATTTCTTCATTTCCCCCAGAACAGGACCCATATAAGATCCTTCTTTAGGTGATGTATGTAGGTTTCTGAATTTCCATCCCTTTGTATTTTAACCGTTTGCTGCTGTGTATGTAATTTGTAACTTTTTTTTTTTATATATATTTTATGCACTATCCCCTTTGGGGGATAGTGCAGAACCCGCTAGGCAATGACCTTACTTGCAGTAGATCTCCTCCAGCAGATGTCCTCCTCCAGCAGCGACAGACGCAGCAACAGCTTCTTTCCAGCAGGACTCAGACTGCACGTGTTCCAGCCCCGCCCACACACTTCCTGCTGCAGTGACTCATCGATCTTGGACTCTCCAGCACTGAAAAGGACCCCCTTCATCTAGAGTCAGTAAGTGGCCCTTTTTTTTTTTTTTTTTAACTTATTTACTGCTATTTAGAAGGATTTTCATATGCACAGAACACATTAGTAAAAGAAGTATGTTTGATTTTTTGCTTATCTGACTTTCCTGCCTATTTCTGATTTTTCACACTTTTACACATATCTACACATTTATACACTTTTTAGAGTTGTACACCTTTTTTTTAAGTTCTTCATTTTCTAAGTTTACCTTTTGTTATTTCTGCATATTGGGCATCAAGGTGTTCAGTAGATCCTTGGTGTAAATATTAAGGGTGTTTTTCCAATTGTATGTAAGAAATTGGGTGAAATAAATATTACTAATTGCAATATTTTTAAGCGATTTTCAGAAATATAAAAAATGTAGCCTTTAGCATAGCTTTGCAGTAAGTAAACTTGGAGTAGAAAGACAGTTTTAGCATATTTTTATTTGCAGAATGTAAGTTTTCCAAAAATATATGGTTTTGGGGCTCTTTTTACTGTTAGGGGGTCTTACGGCACATTATATGCAGTCAGCGTGCTATGTTCACAGATGGTGAATTGACAGCCAAGAAAAATTTTATGCACGATTTTTATTTGGGGTCCGCACATGCCCACCTGCTTTGGTATATATATGCATGTTGGACATCAAACTGTTCAGTAGACCCTTGTTGTCAATATATAGGGTGTTTTACAATTGTATGTAAGAAATTGGGTGAGATAAATGCGACCAATTGCAATATTTTTAGACATTTTTCAGAAATGTCATAAAAACTGCTGCCTTTAGCATTGCTTTACAGTATGGTAGTTTGGAGTAGAAAGACATTCATAGCATATTTTTATTCAGCAGAATGTTTACTTTCCAAAAATATATGGTTTTGGGGGTCTATCTGCTGTTAGGAGTGTCTTTTCATAAATAATACGCAGTTATTAGTGATGGGCGAATTTATTCGCCAGGGGCGAATTTGCGGCGAATTCCCGCGATTCGCCGCTGGCGAATAAATTCGTGAAACAGCAGCAAAAATTCGCCGCCAAAAAAAAAAATTAGTCGCGCGTCGTTTTTGACGCGACGCGTCTGAAACGACACGACGCGCGCCGAAAACGAAGCGATTGATGCGCTGCGTTTTTGACGCGCGACTCGTTTCGCAAATAATTCTCGAATTTCTCTGGAAATTCGAGAATTTTTCGGCGAAGCGAAACGCGGGAGTTTCGCCCATCACTAGCAGTTATGGGTCATTTTTCACCGAATGCCAAAAGACAGCGGAGAAAATTCATATGCACTATTTGTATTTGGGGTCTGCACATGCCAGCTGTTTTGGTATAGCTATGATACTGGACATCAAACTGTTCCGTAGTCCCTTGGCATCAATATTTAGGGTGTTTTACAATTGTATGTAAGAATTTAGGTGAGACAAAGATGGCCAATTGCAATATTTTTAGGCGATTTTCAGAAATGTAAAAACAGCTGCCTTTATCACCAAATTTAGGAAAGGTTTGCAGCTTTTTTTTTTTGCAGGTTTTGCAGTACCTGAAATGACAGACCATATGGGGGACTTCGTTTTCTGTCTTCTATATGCCATGTGCTTATGTACACCTATACATATTGGGCATCAAACTGTTCAGAGGACCCTAGGCTTTCATATTTGGGGTGATTTATCTAAACGTATGTGTGTAAATACGATGCTGCAGGGTGGAAATTTTTAGATGATTTTTGGAAATGTCACAAAATTCCCAAATATAGAAAAGGTTTGTGGCTTGGTACTTTTGAGTAGAGACACATGCATACCCATTTTGAATTCGGGGGAATGTGTACTTTCCGAAAATGTATTGTTTTTTGGGGTGAACTTAGTTTTTTCTAGCTTTGCCCCCCCCTCAAAATGATGTAAATCTGTTGATTTTGCAGTACCTGAAATGACAGACCATATGGGGGACTTCGTTTTGGGGCTTCTATATGCCACGTACTTGGGTACACCTATACATATTGGGCATCAAACTGTTCAGAGGACCCTAGGCTTTCATATTTGGGGTGATTTATCTTGATACCTAAAAGTATGTGTGTAAATATGATGCTGCAGGGTGGAAATTTTGAGATAATTTTTGGAAATGTCACCAAATTGCCAAATTTAGGAAAGGTTTGCAGTTTGGTGCTTTTGAGTAGAAAGACATGCATACCCATTTTGAATTCGGGGGAATGTGTACTTTCTGAAAATGTATGGTTTTTGGGGTGAACTTACTTTTTTCTAACTTTGCCCCCTCAAAATGAGGAAAATGTGTTGATTTTGCAGTACCTTGAAATACATAACTGATAGCTCACATGGGGTGTCTACATTTTGGGGCCTCTACATGCCACATACTTAGGTACACCAATACATATTGTGCATCAAAATGTTCAGTGGACTCCTGGCAAATCATATTTAGGGTGTTATACATTGGTACCTAATATGTAAGCGATACAATGCTGTAGATTGGAAGCTCTGAGGTACCTAATATGTAAGCGATACAATGCTGTAGATTGGAAGCTCTGAGGTACCTAATATGTAAGCGATACAATGCTGTAGATTGGAAGCTCTGAGGTAAGTTTTCAAAAAATTCACCAATTTCTATAAAAAATGATAACTTTAGGATAGAATTGTAACTTGGTAGTTTGGCGTACAGAGATATATTTACCCATTTTTGATTCTCCGGGATGTGTTCTTTCTAATAATGGGTAGTTTTCTAGGGTAAACTTACTCTTCGTGGAATGTTTGACCTTGACATCAGAAGTATGCCGTTTTGTGGAGCGGTGCTTTGGAAATTTGGTAACGTATTGCTTAGAGATTTTGAAATATAAAAGTGAGAAATCTCCATAAAACTATATATATTTGGTATTGGCGTGTTCGGGACACACTGAGCTTTCTAAATCTGCTGTGTTCTTGTTCATAAAATAAAGTATGTTTCTGATAGATGCGTTTGTATCATGCAAAACTGCTTTTTTTTTTTTTTTTTTAATACACTTAGAAGCCCATATCTTTTTACAGGAGTGGAATTACCCCAAAATTCTAGCATATTTTGAAAGCTCAGGTTGTCCCAAAAAAAATCAATAGTTTTCTTGGGTAAACTAAAAGACCCCCCCCCCAGGAAAGGCCCTTAAAGCGAAAGAGTACAAAATGTCTAAAAACTGCTTGGCAGTAGATGTTCGCATCTAGGACAAAATGGCTGGCAGTGAAAGGGTTAAGGCTGCCATAAAAAGGAAGATCTGCAATGTCGCCCAAACGAGTGGATCTTTCGTAGTTATGCCCATGATATTGGGCTGATTTTTGGCTGATCCAATCGTAGGCCCTAGGGCCCAATGATTGGATCACAATGCAGGCATAATGGCAGATTGCGGGACCACATCAACGAACAGATGCAGCTGTGATCAGACAGGATTTTTTAACCTGCCCTATAAAGATTTGGCCAACTTTCAGCCAGATATTGATCAAGGAAGCCCAACTGAGGGCCCCACACACAAGTCAAGCTGCTGACTGTCGGGCACTTGCATCTGCCTTTGTTTGGGGGTCTTTCCAGGCCTGCCCCCAGGCCAAAGCATTTCCAAAGCACTAAGCTACCCTGTTGCATGATATTTTTTCCAACTTTACTTTCTTTTGTGTCTTTTCAGTGGTTTCATACATTCTTCAAAAACAGGTGGCCATCATTTATCAGGAGGGGAACTAATCCCAAGAGGTTTTTTTATCTCTTCGACGGGTGAACCCATATAGTGAGACAAACTACATTGATCGGCTTTATTGGAAGTAAGTTTACACCTTGTCTGCAAATTCCATTTGGTTAGTTCTTAGATACTATGGCCATCAGGGGTATATTGGTAGATGTTTACATTCTTACTAACTATAGTACTGTTTCAGCTTTTGCATTTCTGAACACACAGGTGGAGACACAGGGACCTGAGCTGGACCTGTAAGTATACTTTATTACCGTTAATCTACACTACACATTTGCATTTTTTCTAAATAGCCCAAAAAGACAAACCCAGGCCCCACTGATGAACATGGAACCCAAAGCCTCTTTTGAAGAGCTGGTCCAGTAAGTTTGCAGACATAAGCATATTTAAAGGTTCACCTGTCTGCACTGTATTAAAGGGCATGTCAACCCTTAAGACAATATGTTACTCAGTAAAAAGCTTAATTGAATTAGGCACATACCTAGCATTGCAGTCCTTTATACTTTAACAACAAAGGAGCTTTGTTGATGCTGTAGCTTGGCGTTCTGAACATGCGCAGTTACTCATTCGCAATTTAGCACATGCGCAGTACAGGGGAATCGGCGTCTGAAAAAAAACTTTGTGCCGGAACAACGCTGACCTCTGATGACACGCCTATCAAAGCTCTCAACCAATCGCGCCATAGCATTGATGGTTGCTACGGCGACTTTAGAATTTTCAGCGTTAACTCTCAGCTCCCTGCTCATATTTCTGCTGCTGACTGCAGGGAGCTTGGAAGAGAGCCAAGGTATTTAACTACTTCACTGCCGTTTCCAAACCAAGGATAACTATGTGTAAGTGCTGCAAGTCCAGGCAGGGACGATTTTCTAAATTAAATCTGCCTTTCTTCATTTATTTGTGCACAATTATATTACACAATGTAATTAGTTATGCCCTCTAAACATAATGTAAAACTACTGTTTCTGTAAATAATATAATTTAGAAAAGTAGTCTTTCTATTTTCAAACCTTCACTATGCGTCTTTCCTTTTTATTTTTATTATCCTTATTAGGGGTTGTTCACCTTTGAGTTAATAGTATAATGTAGAGATGGATATTCCGAGACAATTTGAAATTAGTTTTAATTTTTTATTATTTGTGGTTTTTGACTTATTTAGCTTTTTATTTAGCAACTCCATAGTTTGCAGTGACAGCACTTTCCAGGGAACAAGTTACCTTAGCAACCCTGCTTTGATTTGAATAAGAGACTGGAATATGAATAGAATAAACTGAATAGAATGATAAGTAATAAAAAGTAACAACAACAATACATTTGTAGCCTTACAGAGCATTTGTTTTTAGATGGGGTCAGTGACCCCCATTTGAAAGCTGCAAAGAAACAGAACAAAATTGCAAATCTTTAAAAAAAAGATGAGAACATTTTTAGTATTTGAAGAACATTTAGACAATTTACTTTATTTGTGTAAATGTCAACATTCAAGTACAACACCATGTCACTCACACATCAGACAAAGAAAAAAATTGATGGTACTTTACTCTTAGTACACCTTACATGTCTTGATGGACACAATTCACTTGTTTGGAAAACACAACCATTGTCAGGCCAGATTTCACTTGGAAAGGTTTCTGTAGCTCACAGTGTATTGGCCAAAATACTGTAATAACTGATAATAGACTGATCAAAGATATCTGTAAGGAAAAGCTCCTTACCGGTGCGGTGGGGACGCCAGCCACGCCATCCTCCCCTTGTCCCTGCCTCCTAGTGCGTGCCGCACGCACACTTCCGATTTTTATAGGCGCATGATTACGCCAACGCGCAATGGTGCGAAATTTAAAGGTATTTAAAGGGACATTTTTTACTTTTCATTGCCCGTGATAGGTTTTGTTCCTGGTGCCTTGTTCTTTGTGCTGAAAAGCTTCTAGTCTGTCTGATACCTGTCTGATAATAACTGACTTTATTAACCGTCCTGCCCCTTTGCTTGCCAGAACTCCTTGCCTTGCTCCTCTCGATAAGTCCAGGTGGCATCTGAGTAGCTGAGGGCTCCTCCCGAAGCCAAAGGTGGTCACACTACTGGTGAAGCTGAGACCAGGGAGCTTGGCATCTGTTCTGGTTTAGGGTGCCGACCGTGACAATATCAGACATATAGAAAAATTTTGCCATACTGGAGATTTGGAAAATTTCCACAGTAAATTTTTAAAATACAGACCAAAAAGAATAGCTTTCCGGATGGATTCAATGCACACACGCACCATGCTTGCAATACTCACACAATAAAAATGTCGGCAGACCGCAGGCAACAATTAAAGACCCCAAAAAAAAGTCTACTCGAAATTGGACAAAGGACTGGGTTGCTAAACCAATTTATACCAAAATTTGTGATAATCACTTATTTGACATGTCTGTCAAAAATTGTGGAAGGGGTGCTGGTCCATCGATGGGAGTCACGGAGTTCAAATTACCCATCAAACATTGCATCAACTGAGAGGCCAGACAAAAGTTTAGTAATTGAGAAGCATTGGTCACGATTCGGACATTAAAATAAACAACCGTGTCCATAAATCTGTGTACAAAGTTGGAGAAAAATTATAATTTTCAACAAATGATTTCAAAAAGAAAAAAAAAATTTGATAGAAAATTTTAAGATTGATTTGTATATTTGTTTCTAAACAAAGATTGTTATATAATGTAAAGGGAAGGGAGAGCCCAATAAACAACTCATCCTTTCAATATCAAGTATTCCTCTTCAACAATAGATACGACTTAAATAATAGGACCCCCTTTTGCATAGCTAAGTGTAAACACTTGTGTTCCCACGAACAATAGCCTGGGTGATTTAATTAGCATCTACCCTTGGGAAAAAGTACATTCCCAGGATATAGTAAATAAGATTGGGCTTTTACAACTAAGTTCAAAGGATCTATGCAAACTAGTATAAACATCAAATGGGACTTGATGGCACCGTGTTCAAATCCAGATAAATTAACCTGACCCTAAGTAACCTTATAATATGGAATTGCCCACATAAACATAGTTCGTCCAATAGCCCCCAGGTTAACACCCTTAGAGCCCAGGTACACACCCTCCGGACCCTCCCTGGAATTTGGGGGATAAATTAGTCATATAATTAGAATCAAGAGTGACCGGGAGCCCAAGGAATACGGAACAGAGAGGTCCCCATGCAGTAGCCAGCCACTGACCCCAGGAGCCCAGTAGAAGAAACCCCAACAGAACTTACACCATAACCTGCAGCTGGCTGAGTATTCATTCCCCACTTTTCCTATAACCTATATCCCCTGTTATATCCTTTGTTAATCCCCTGTATCCCACTCCTTCCCATACCAGAGATTCCTGTGTTCATCCCTTCCTGTCCTACATACCCCTTAACCCTCCAACCATCAACTGCCCCTGTATTCCCCTTACCAGACACCAAAGATTGTTGATCCCACAACCACCAACAATCTTTAACCCTGCCATATTCCCATGCATTTGTGTTAATGTATTTATATATGTAGGGTCAGGCTAGCGCTAGGAGGGAGGGTAACGGTAATTGCGTGTGTATGTAAGTGTGTGTAGTAAGATCCAGGGAGGACGTGTGGATTATTGTGTTAGTGTAGTGTAGCTATGTACATTGTGCTGCTCGTCTATGTGTATATATATCTATATGACCATTGAAGCGGATGTATACACACATAGACGATAGTTATTGATGATGTATTGATTTGCTTAATAAATATCACCTTGTTTATTATAACATATAGTCTGGTTGTAATTTACTGTTCATACATCATTTTACCTAAACCAGGAAAGCGTTAGGATAACTAGCGGGCATACATAAGTGGGTGAAGCCAACGAGATACGCTGGACCCCCACTGAGGAACACCAGCTAGGGATACTTAATAGGAAAATAGGCTTATTTCCTTTTACATTTGGCGAGCCAGGCCCCCTGCTGGGAATTTTTCTGTGTTCAGGTAGAGTTGAACACAGATCAAGGTCTACAGCATAGAACCTAAATCTTTTGTGTATCCTAACAATTTTCTGTTTGCTTTATAACTGACCACGTGTGTCGCATACTGCCACGGGAAAAGGCATTCCGGGTACAGGACATCCTCCAAGCAGTCGGTGCTGATCAGAAGTGGTCCGGTTGGTCAGGAGCAGAAGTTTCGGGTACAGGACCTCTCCAAGCAGTTGGTGGAGATGGCAGCAGAGAAAATGGCATCTCAGCAAAACGTGAGTATGGACTTTTCTACACTACAGCACTTAGCTAAACACAGCACATTTAACCCCATCCTCCCCATCACATACAAATCCACAGAGCTTCTATGGTCCATTTTGTTAGATCAGGTTTATGCTCATGATCAATTGTGTATCAGTAAAAGTGTTTTGAATAAAACTAACAAGCGACTCGAAATGTTAGCTAAATTGGTGCACACCTTTGAAGCTACCATTTGGAAGCCAGAACATGCACAAATACTAGCCAGCACAATAAGATCAGAGGGAGTTTCCACAATGACGAACTTTCACTGCAATTGTTGTGTTGAGAACGTTAAACATGTACACACATTAGAAGCTCAACTTGAAGAAAGGGCCCAGTGTACAGTCGAGAGGGGTAGGGAAATTCGTATGTTAAGAGTCTAGGCTTTCGGAGAGGGAGAGTTATTGCTCTGACATGGACAAAGAGCTACTCAGATTGTACACTGAGATAAGTCAGTACAAAAATACCATGGCATCAACAGATGCAACAGGTCATCTTGAATATGTCACGGCCTAGTGCTAATGGTATGTTGCCCACGAAACAGGTTTGCGTTTCGGGAACGGCGGGGAGGAGACAGCGGCAACTGTGCCAAGGTTTCCCACGGAACATACACCTGACACTCAAGGCAGTAGAGGACAGGTGGAACGGATGCTACAGTTCTCCCCAACACCTAGGGAGAGTGGCTATAGCAACCATATCCAGGATGAGGATAATGCTTGGAGGGAGGAAAGGGGTTGGCAATACACCAATTCCAATCTGCCAACTGGCCGGAGAGGCAGGAGGAATTTTATCCTAACCACACGAGTATGGAAAGGATAAATTTCC
>JAMBMQ010000042.1:205870-217619 GCA_024363595.1 Xenopus borealis | reverse complement strand
TACACTTAAAAACTGAAGGAGGGGTGAATAATACTTAAACAAGTTTATTAGAAAAAGGAAGTAAGAGGCTATTCTTGGGACCTCTCCACGTCTATTCGTTTCATTTACTCCTACCTTCTCAATTGGTCTGTGGCTTGTTTGAGCCTTATGACCTTTTTAATTATTTTAAAGGAGAACGAAAGGGTAATAAACATGCTGTCTTAAATGAAAGGCTTTCACTTACTGCACCAATCTAGGCTGTCTCTTCTCTTTCACATGCAAATGTTCTGCCTGCAGAAGCAAAGTCTCCTGGTCGGGTGACGTCACAAAAATCCTTTGGTGCTTTCTCCCTGCTGCCTCTGGCACAGAAGGATCGCATTTCAAACATTCTGAAGCTTCTGCGCATTCATCTAATTATAATAGCCCTTCCCTCATGTGCCTCACGTACCTCAGGCCCATTTGCATTTTCTCCTGCTTGACCCTGTCTATCCTGCCCACCAGCCAATCCGAATCAATGTGCCTCATCTCCATGAGGACACTCTAGGCTGATGGCTACCACAGAGGGGAGAGAGCACGAACGATGAGAAGAGCTGCGGATCTGTGTTCCGTGCTTCCTCTGCTTAGATAATTATGGTATTAGCACATGTACACTAATGAAGTCTGTAAAATATGGAAGCGCACGTTATCCAAGATGGCGGCCGCGATCTGTTCATAGTACTGCACCTTAACAATTATTATTATTATCATGTATATATTATTAACATGTATATAACATCTATAGCGCCAACTTGTTTCGTAGCGCTGTAAAGTGAATGTGATTATACAACTAAATCACACGAATTACATACATAGAACATAAGGAGTTACATACATCACAATAAATATGGAGTTACATACATCACAATAAATACTGGTACAGGAGGTGAGGAAGGCCCTGTACAGAAAAAGCTAAAGGGAAGGGAATGATTCACATGGTATGGGAGTGGGCAAGATCAGAATAAAGTGGGTGAGAGATGAAGTAATGTAAGGTGTATTGCATTGAGTAGTTAACAGTGAGGGTAGGCTTCTCTAAAAAAGTGGGTTTTTAGAGATTTCTTCAAAGCTGAAAGATTGGGAGAAAGTCGGACGGACCGATTTTCTCCATAAGCGATGCATGATATTTAAATAAAAACGGGGGCATATAGAAGGGCCACACAATGGAAACCTAAGTAGGTTTTGGCTTTCGTTCTCCTTTAATTTAAAACACCTACCATAACTCTAATTTTAACCCTCATTTTCTGGTTAAGCAATCTGAGATTGCATTTAGTCCCAATTTTTATGACTATGATGAACTCATATATAAGGAATATTTATTTAGGGCACTTGATGAATTTGGCATTTTAATTAACTAAGCACATTATTAATTTAAGTAAACACTAGCACTTTATAGAATTCATATATTTGAATACAATCACAATTATATTTAATATAGTTACCATTCATAATTGATTGATTGATTAATTAATGAATTTTAGGGTATCAATAATTAAGTTAATTTTCCTGATTTTTGAACTAATTTCAATAATTATTTTATTTACACGGAGCAAGCTTTAAATATAAATCGTGGATTGAATTCCAGAATATGAAATAATACAACATAGCACAGCTAAGAATACACATTTTTATTAGACATTTGGTGCCGCATAAGGAAATATAGAGTTCAAAGTGTGGTGACTTTGATACAGGTTTTTCTAAAACACCATAAAGTAGTAACAATGTATTTAATCTCTCTATATTTGCAGCTGGAAGGTTCCTTGGAGCAGGAGAAAAAGCTGAGGATGGATCTAGAGCGATCAAAACGAAAGCTCGAAGGAGAGTTGAAACTCACTCAAGAGTCTGTCATGGATTTAGAGAATGACAAGCAGCAACTGGAGGAGAAGCTGAAAAAGTAAAAGCAACTATAACCAGAGTAGATTATTATTATGTTTTCATTGAATGGTGCAGGTGACAAAAGGACATTCATTGAGACTGGGGTAAAGGTAATTTCTCCATCAGCACTAAGGAATCAATGTGCTGTGTCTCAAGCTCCTGTTAAATATGGAAAACTGTAATTCATTAATGACTGAGAAGCTGCAAGTTGAAACTCACTAATCTAATGAAGGTAGAAAAGTTCACAGTTGCAAATGAAGCCTCAGAAAAGGGGCATTTTAAAAACTTTAATATTCATATCTACATATGTTTATTCCTAAGAAAGTGTTGTCTACTTTAGTAGACTCATTAGTGAAGTATTCCTTTGGTGCAGTTAATAATTTCTGCTGAAGTTGAAACCTCCTTTCCTTGAGTCTCCAAAATGACCATGATGTCAACATTGTCCTACTGAAAAGGTTAAGTAGACTTTATTAGTGACTTTACAAATTTAATCCATCCCACCTAAACCACTTGTTTTCCTTATCATTTGGTTACATAATCCAGTCCCTTAATTCATTTGTCTGCCTTCTTTGGACCCTTTTCACTTCTAACATTTGTAGATGAAGACTCAAAACAGTATATTTTGGGACATATTTACAGGGCCGCCATTAGAAATCACGGGGCCCCGCACAACAAAATTGTCGGGGCCCCCTGGGCTCCGCCCACCCAGGCATCTAAGCCCCGCCCCAATCCCCGCCAAATCCACCTCAAAGTTAAAAAGACCAAACAGACATCAGCGCTAAAAAAGTAAACCCCCCCAGGGCTCATTTATAAGTTGAAAAAAAATTGGTGCAAGCCCCCCCCCATAAAAGCCCCTCATACAAGTTTAAAAAAATTGGGGCCCCAAAAATAATTTTTTAATAAAACATTGGCGACAGGCCCCCCCTTACAATTTAAAAAAATTGGGGCCCCAAAAATATTTTTTTTAATAAAACATTGGCGACAGGGCCCCCCTTACAAGTTAAAAAAAAATTGGGGCCCCAAAAATATTTTTTTAATAAAACATTGGCGACAGGGCCCCCCTTGCAAGTTAAAAAAAATTGGGGCCCCCAAATTTTTTTTTTAAAACATTGGTGGCAGGGCCCCAGTTAACAAGTTAAAAAAAAAATATTGGAGCCCCATAAAATATTTTTTTTAAAAAAATTGGTGACAGGGGCCTATAAAAAAGTATTAAAAGAAAACATTTGAGGCCAGGGGATAAAAAAAAAAAAAACAAAAACACATAGGTGTTGGTGGAATTGAACTCATGGCTTCAGGACTTCAGCATACTTGCTTGACTTCAGGTATTTTCTTTATTGCTGGCTCCTCGTGAATTCGGGTATTTCCGTGACTTCAGGGTATGTCGGCTCCTTCGCGTCTGTTCGGCACTTCCACATCGGCGCTTCAGCAATCGGCTCGGCGCTGGTAAGGGGGGCCCGGCTCTTTGGAAAATGCAGCACTGCCGGGCCACCCTTCAGCCCCGGGCCCGGGACACTTGTCCCCCCTGATGGCGGCCCTGCATATTTATGACAGGATGAGGACAATTCTGCACATCATTCAATGGCAAAGTCACTTATAAATGTCCCTCCTTTCCTTTAGGAAGGACTTTGAAATCAGCCAGCTCAATTCAAGGATTGAAGATGAACAAATTATGTGTGCTCAGCTGCAAAACAAAATTAAAGAGTTGCAGGTAAATGTTACCTTGCAATCTTTACACCTTAATGTTTAATAGCACTTGTTTTGGGAAATTAAATTCATGGTGCAGTCTAGTGATTAAGTTAATTAACCATACAGCAAAATGCTGAGAATTCTTCAGTTGACTTTGGATAATTTTGTGCATGGGAAACTAAAGTGGCTTCTGGCAGCCTATGGTAGCCATGATTGAACAGTAACAAATTGACATTCTTAATCTTAGAATATGTAGTCAGATGAGTCAAAATAGGATTATTGTTCTACTTCACTCTATTAAATTAGGCACGTATAGAGGAACTAGAGGAAGAGCTTGAGGCTGAACGTGCCACAAGGGCTAAAGTGGAAAAACAGAGAGCAGAAGTAGCAAAAGAACTTGAGGAACGGAGTGAGAGGTTGGAAGAGGCTGGTGGAACCACTTCTGTGCAGATAGAGATGAATAAGAAGAGGGAAGCAACTGCGATGAGATCTGGAAGAAGCAACCCTGCACCATGAAGCAACAGCTGAAGGCCTGCACAAGAAACATGCTGACAAAGTGGCTGAACTTGGAACAGATTGACAGCCTGCAGCAGGTCAAGCAAAAGTTGGTAATAGAAAAGAGTGAGATGAAGATGGAACTTGATGACTTCACCTCCAATATTGAACAACTCACTAAAAATAAGGTAAAGCTGCTTCTATGAATTTGCTCTGGTTAAGATATTGCTACAAGGAGACTGCAATGTCCCTTCAAAGCACAAATCCATTATAAGCAGCTGCTAACCATCTGGATGATGTTTTGCAGTGCCCACATGGCTGAGGGTAGCCCAGGCTTGGTTTAAATAAATTACAGCATTTAATAAACACATCCATTTTACTATTATGTACATCAGACTTTTTTGTCAGGACTGTAGTCTTAGACTGACTGAAGCAATGGGGGCCCTGCACCCGTGACATACCTCAAAGTGCTGTCAGATCCACCCAGCATAGAGTATCTATTTACTACACTAGGCCTAGCAGTAGTTCTAAAGTCTATCTTTTCACATTGGAGAACTGTTGAGCTTTATCTTGTGTTACAGGCAAATGCAGAAAAACTTTGTAGAACATATGAGGATCATCTGAATGAGGCAAAAAGTAAGGTGGATGAACTTCAATGACAGTTAGCTGATATCTCCCTGCACAGAGCCAGGCTTCAGACAGAGGATGGCAAGATGATTATTTTGACTTGCAAAAAGCAAGAAAATTGTTTATGCAGCTTAATAGCAGAAATAGAGTAAATATAAGGGAAGGGATAACCAATCAGAACACTATTTTATCCCAAATTAAAAATCTAGCAACTGCTTGGCTTATTACCTAAATGCTTTCCTTGCACCACAAGGCACTCATGCGGTGTGTAATATTCTTCTAATGCCTAATGTGATCTTTATTTGTTAGTGTTTCTCAGGGGTTTTAGGGGTCAAACTGTGGATAAGGCTCACAACCCATTTGTAATGTAGATTACCTTTTTGTATGATGTCAATGACATTATATTATGCAACTCTTTAGCTTGGAATTTAAAATACTATCTCTTTACTAGGGCATGCTTTACCTAACAACAAGGTAGTGGTTAGCTATAGCAATAGCTAAACTTACCCTCCGACCTGGGGCCAGCAAAACCTTAAGTAGCGTTGCTTTAGGCTGGAAGGGAATTCACCCTGGCACCAGAAATGCAGGCAAATGGAAGAAACCTCCTGGGACCACAGGGAGGGATCAAGCCAGCACCTTTGCCGGGTAGGAAGCTTGTTATCAGCTAACTGCCCTCATGGCTAGGGAACCGGGGACTTTTTGACCGAAACCCGAACACTTTGTCGGTATTCCATGGGCAGGACTCTACCTCAAAGAACAGTACCAGCAGAGGAAGTCTTAGAGCCTTTGTTCTCTTGCAGAAAAAAATGCTCTGGCTCATGCACTACAAGCCTCCCATCATGACTGTGACCTCATGCGGGAACAATTTGAAGAAGAGCAGGAGGCCAAAGAGAATTGCAGAGGACTTTGTCCAAAGCAAATGCTGAAGTGGCCCAGTGGAGGAACAAATATGAAACTGATGCTATTCAGAGAACAGAAGAACTGGAAGAAGCCAAGTATGTTTATATAGAAAGATAAATTCTTTCTAAACCCTTAACACTTGAGAGATTTCAGAATGTTACTACTAGATAAAAAGCTATTTTGCTGGTGCCGAAATTACACTTTTGAAAAAACTTGGTTTGTCTTTGTTGCTAAGTTTGTCACAGGTCAGCAGAAATGATGGTAACAAATATACTATTTCCGCTCCAGGAAGAAACTGGCTGCACATCTGCAGGATGCTGAAGAAGCAGTGGAAGTAGCTAATGCTAAGTGCTCTTCCCTAGAGAAGACCAAACATCGCCTGCAGACTGAGATTGAAGACCTGGTCATTGACCTAGAGAGAGCCAACTCTGCTGCTGCTGCCTTAGACAAAAAGCAGAGGAACTTTGACAGGATCTTGGGCGAATGGAAGCAGAAGTACGAGGAGGCCCAGGCTGAGCTGGAAGCCTCACAAAAGGAGTCTCGCAGCCTAAGCACTGAGCTCTTTAAGCTGAAGAATGCATATGAAGAGTCTCTGGGCAATCTGGAGACCATGAAGAGGGAAAATAAAAACCTGCAAGGTAAGCAGACACAAGCCTTAGTATCAAGTACATTTTTCGTGCTGCAAATAGTGCAGGCACAGCTTTTTATAGTTGCAAAGATATTTGCTGTTTGTCTCTCTTATAAATACAGAGGAGATTGCAGATCTCACTGATCAAATCAGTGCAAGTGGCAAAATGATTCATGAGTTGGAAAAGGTCAAGAAGTCTCTGGAGAGTGAGAAGAGTGTCATTCAGGCAGCTTTGGAGGAGGCTGAAGTGAGTATTCCAGAAATTAATTGTTGGAACAGTTTGAAAGACAGCTGTAACTTGAACAAGAATTTTAGAGCATAGCTGTGATTTCAGGCACAAGACAATATGCTTATCAGTGACCATTCTATTTCTTTTTTTTTTTTTTTTTTTTAAATATTGTATTTTATATCTTGTTAATAAACTGCAGGATTCAATATGACATGACAGATATTGACATTCAGTGTAGGCATATTATACATATTAGTCTTAGTAAAGTTTTCTGATCTATGTAAGGTTTTCCATTTCGTTGCCATGTTTTTATGACATTGACATTGATAGACCAGGATCAGTTTAGGGAACAATGAGAATATACATTTAGGTGGTTGGTACACATTTGTCATGATGTTTCATGGTTCCATGTGAGATAAGGATCCTGCCTTACAGCATTAATAGAATCAAACAGATAAAATAAACATAACATAAGACAAATAGATTAAATCAAAGTTAAATTAGAATCAGATCAAATTCAGCTCAGATCAGATTTTTCTGCTAGAATCTTACTGTCTTTGGTTATTTTTTGCCCCCGCTTTTATTTTGCTGAAAAGGGCCCATTCAATATTGGGTTTAAATATTTGTTTTGTTAAAAAGTGCCAGTGAGCGTATACTTCCTGCCATATAGTTTGAACAACTGGGCATAGCCAGATACAGTGAAATAAGGGGGCCTCTTTTTCTTGGCATCTTAGGCATGCAGAATCATTCAGCTGGCCCATTTTAAATCTTCGTAAAGGGGTTAGATATGATTGGTGAATTTGAGAATTTGTAGGGCCATGATTTGATATTGCCTGGATGGGATAATCCTCATGGCATGGGAGTGTAGTTTAAGAATGTCTAGGGTATTGGTATTTGGAATAGAGTTGGTCCAGTTTTTGAGGGGTGGAGTCCAAGTTTGGTCTAGTAATGAATGAGTGCGGTTGAATAGTGATTATTGTCTCCTTTCCATATATGGTTTAATGAACTAGAAAGATATATTGCATATAACCTTCCTCGCATAGTGGAGGGCCTGTGTAAGATAAAATTGTTGATTATGGAGAAAGAGAAATTTGGTATTTATTTCTGCTAGTGTCATAGGGGTACAGTTTTTGTTAAGTATGTCTTTAATGCAGTGTAAACTGCCTTGTCTCCATTTTGAAAAGATGTTGGTCAGGAGGCCACTAGGAAAGTCTTTGCCAGTCCAGGATATATAGATATAAAGATAAGTTTGGAGTGGTCTTGTGTCTATGTCTGACATGGCGCCATGTTCTGTAAGTATGTATGAATAGTGGGTTCATTTTAAGGGTATTTGTTAATTCAGTGGGGGGTAACTGTAGTAGTGAGCTAATGTGTGGTGTTCCTATGAGACTACATTCGATTTCTATATGGCTGTACATGTTTTTTTGATATATCCAATCTCCGATGTGGCGTAAAAGATTAGCTTCATTGTAATGTGGTATATTAGGAAAATTAATGCCTCCATTGATTTTTTTTGTCGTTGGCGTTTATACATTGTTATTCGTGGTCTTTTTACTGCCCATATGAAGTCCCTGAATATTTTATTTGTTAATTTAAGTTAAGTTAAGGTCTTTGTGTTTAATATAATATGGTAGCATCTGTATTTTGTATAGTAGCTTGGGGAAGTATATCATTTTGATGAGATGTGCCCTGCCTAGGAAGGGTAGACTGGATGTTTTCCATTTAGACAGGTCTTGTTGTAAAGCTGTAATAGTTTGACTAATAGTTTATTTTGTATGTATCTGTGTGGTGCTTGCAAATTTGATGCCTAGATATGTGATGTGAAGCCCTTTTAAATGGGAAATTATAGTTCCAGTCTGAGTCTAGGGTATGTTTGAGTTTTATGGCTTCCGATTTTTCATAGTTTATTTTAAAGCCGGTGAAGGATGCAAATCTATTGATGGTTTCAAAAATTGTTGGGATGTCTTGGTTGGGTTTACAAATAAATAGTAGTATGTTGTCACAACTGCTACAATTTTGTGATATGTATGCCCTATAGCGAGTCCTTGAAATGATGGGTTTTGCGATAAATGTCGGAGTAGTGGATCGAGTACCATGTTGAAAAAGAGGGGGTATAAAAACCTTGTCTAGTGCCTTTTTGAATGGAAAGCGTTCGGAATTCAGATTGTTTACTGTGAGGAAGGCAACTGGGGATGAATAAAAGTTTCTGAAAAGTTTTAATAGTTGGTGACCAAAAGACCATTCCTATTTCTATTGATTTAGGGTGCTCTGGAGCATGAAGAGAGCAAGACTTTAAGGATCCAGCTTGAGCTCTCCCAGATAAAAGCAGATGTGGACAGTGTCGAGGTCAAAGGTGAGCCAGGACAGACGTCGACTGCAGGGAGACCAGGATCGCAATTGCGAGAGAGCAGACACGAGACACAAGTTGTATCTATTTGTTCTGTTCTTCCATATTGGTGGACAGACCGTTTATTTATAGGTTCGAGTACATACATAATTAGTAAATGATTATTAGAAGGTGGTTAGGGTGGTGTCCCTACCACAACCAATTAGAAAAGCGTATTCTTTATAGAAGCATGAGTAACCGTTTACCTAGTCCTTGGGTACATAGATGTCCCCTTGAACAGGGCCCAAGCAAACATTGTATGTTTGCTGATGTCTTTTAGGTACTTTCCTGTGTCATGCTGACAAATGATTATGAACATGTGCTGAGAGAGAGAGATATTACAGCTTAAAGTGATATGTGATTCTATATTGTATATAATATATGAATTATATACAGACAACCTTGTCAACAGAAAGATAGAGAAAGATGAGGAGATTGAGAACCTAAGGTGAGGGCAATGAAAGAACTTTGAAATTAAAATGAGCAACTTCAGGGTCATAGCCGTGTGTCCTACAATGCATGCACACCAGCAGGGTTACCTGCGACCCCTGCCAGCTGTACCTGCTTTCCCTATAGATATGCCACTGAAGAAGAACTGAAATGGTCAGTATTAATAAAGATACCAAAATCTTTATTATTTAAATATTTGATTTGTTTAGATGTAACCACCAACGTGCCATGGAGTCAATGCAAGCAAGCTTAGATGCAGAGGCCAAAGCCAGAAATGAGGCCATTAGGCTCAAAAAGAAGATGGAAGGAGATCTCAATGAAATGGAAATCCAACTCAATCATGCCAACAGGCAGGCGGCAGAGTCCCAGAAAATGGTCCGTAACCTGCAGTCTCATTTCAAGGTTGGTAATAGTATCTTGTGGCCAGTTAAGAAAAAAGAAAAAAACAATAACATCTCAAGTGAGTTTTAATTCTTGGTATCTGTTTTAGGACTTGCAGATTGAGTTTGATGACACTCTCAGGCACAATGATGACCTGAAAGAACAAGCAGCTGCCTTGGAGAGGCGCAATAATCTACTGCTGGCTGAGGTGGAGGAATTACGAGCTGCTTTGAAACAAGCAGAGAGAGGAAGAAAGCTTGCAGAGCAGGAGCTGCTAGAGGCCACTGAAAGGGTTAACCTTCTGCACTCCCAGGTATGTGGGTAAACACAAAAGCCCACTGGTTAATCAATCATGTCTTATGGTGTGGCATTCTAATTAACATCCATATGGTGACTGTACCTAGAGTGTCTGTCTCATTTACTGCACTTGAATTTCTTCAGCTGATCAGTAACCATCAAAAATATTTTTTGCCAGAACACTGGCTTTATCAATCAAAAGACAAAGCTAGATGCAGACATCTCTCAATTGACCACAGAGGTTGAGGAATCAGTCCAGGAATGTCGTAATGCAGAGGAGAAAGCCAAGAAAGCCATAACAGATGTAAGGAAACTCCTTATGAGGATATATTGTATCTGGAACTGGGGCAGATTGTAATTATTTTTCTTTACATTTTTATAAACAAATCAATAAATAATAATAATAATCATAATTTCGAACCATTCTACAGGCAGCGATGATGGCAGAAGAGCTGAAAAAGGAGCAGGACACTACCGCTCACCTGGAAAGAATGAAGAAGAACATGGAGCAAACCATCAAAGACCTACAGATGCGTCTTGATGAAGCCAAGCAGATCGCTTTGAAAGGAGGAAAGAAGCAGATCCAGAAACTGGAAGCTAAGGTGTGTATTTCAAATACTCAAAATGTATCTAACAATCTTGGCTTACTGCTCAAACTTCAGAGTACAGCCTGACCAAACTCTCACTGATGATCAAAGAGGCGTAGTCAGTGCACGGGTTCTAAGGTTCAGATGGCTTTCCTGAATGGAATGCCCTTGAGAATTTCAGCTTAACTGGAGCAAATAAAAAGGAAGCATCTATTCTCCTTTGGGAGGAACTGAATAAAAACTGGATGGAGAACAAGATAGGCAAACAATAAGGCTCTATAGCAGGATTGGTCACTTTTTACTAAGAAGTATCCATTCTCTTGATTGGGGTTTTTATTTTCAAGGTCTGGTGGTTGGGAGAATTTTTTAATGAAAAGTTTCTAATAAGGGCAGTATATAGGTAGGCGCTGCAGTTTTTTTTTAAAATAACACCATGTTTTCAATGCTATTTCATCCTCTAGGTGAGGGAGTTGGAAAGTGAGCTGGAGATCGAGCAGAAGAAGAACTCTGAAACCCAGAAGGGAATCCGGAAGTATGAAAGGAGAATAAAAAAGCTCACTTATCAGGTACCCATTATTAGGATGAGATATTCTAATAACTTGTTTTGTCCAGTCTGCTTTCTAACCGACTAAACCAGTCCAATCGCTGGCAGAGAGGCACTAGTCAAGGTTGCTCATTCTGGGACAACAGTCAACAAACACAATTTACAAACAATCTTCTTCATCCTTCTATTGTTACAGACAGAGGAAGACAGGAAAAACCTTGCCCGCATGCAGGATCTGATTGATAAGCTGCAAATGAAAGTCAAGAGCTACAAGCGGCAGTCAGAAGAGGCTGTGAGTAATATACTCATCCTTTTTGTGCATGGAAACTGAAACATGCTCAGGATCCAAAGCGTGGCATTTATTGTGCACAGATATTTATACCCGTCTGTATCTTTAGATATGCTAAGAGTCAGTTTTGAACTACATCTATTCATAAGAGTTCCTTACAGGTTATGCTGGATAGATTCCCAACTCGGTGGTACCTCTCATAAATTATTCCCTTCTTTCATGCAGGAGACCCAAGCCCAACTCCAACCTTGTGAAATACAGGAAAATCCAGCACGAACTGGACGATGCAGAGGAACGGGCTGATGTAACATAGTAACATAGTAAGTTAGGCTGAAAAAAGACTCGCGTCCATCAAGTTAAACC
>JAMBMQ010000042.1:159139-184263 GCA_024363595.1 Xenopus borealis | reverse complement strand
CACAATATTCTGTGTCAAACGCACAGCCAAAGTGGCTTCATCTGTATGTTACTTAAAGTTAGTCACATACAACTTTGTAGTTGTACCACAACAATAATACACAGCTTTTCTATCTAGTATCCATATATTTTGGATTTAACAGATAACCTGCCAAGACCTGTATCCATAAGTGCAGTACAGTTAGTGTTGATATACTTAGCTATTCAGCATAATCAAGATAACTTACAGAGTACCCCGTTGGATAGAAATATGGAAAAGTCCACAACCCCAGTACAATTCTCCAGAAATTGGGATGTGGTAGTAGCTGAGTTAACCTGGAGATATATTACATAGTTGTAGAAGGACATATAAAACCTGAAAACACCATGTTCAAATAGCCCATAAACCATACAATGCAGAATATCTATCACCATAGTAATGCATGGCTAAATTATGGTGGGCAGGTCACATGCAGATGTTGTAGTAAGGTAACAAGTGAAGTGAAGGGTGCCCTTGGAATGATGCAAGGGTGTGTTAGTAAAAACCCCTGAAAGGTAAATCATGATAATACTGATGTTTGCAGACCTATAGTTGTATGAACTGCAGAACTTCAACCAGCCTCCATATGCTCAATAACTATCCTGCTATTACAGTTTAAATGTAGACATTCCGATATGGTAGTATAGAGAAACTGTAGGTGAGCACTAAGTACAACACCCTGAATGGCTATACAAAGATAGCTTTGATCAATACCAATAGAATATCATCATTTTCTAATATAGTAATAAGTAGCTGCAGAGAAAAAACACAATCCAATGCAGATTGTCTATTCTGCCAATACGGTTTGACTGCCATTACACTATGGTAGTATAGGCATAATGGTAGTATAGAGAGCTGTAGTTTAACACTTAGGGTACAGGCACTTTGCAAGGTTGTTTTGCACGAAAATAGCATTAAAAGTAACAAATTCGCAATTTGCAACACAGTTTAGCGAATATTTTCTCCGCCACCAAAGTTGTGGCGCAGAGTGTTCGCAATTTTTGCTATATTTTAAAAAGCTCCTATAGACATTCGCAATGTGAAAAAACAAATTCGCAAATCTGTTTGCACACGCAAACTTTATAAATATATCCAGGCGCAGGGCAAATATATTCACTCTGCGAACCAATCTGCCCTTCGCGAAGTTTATAAATGACCCCCATTGTGTACAAAATTCTGGTGGAGTGCAAGGGTGTGATTAACATAACACACTGCATGGATATATCATGCCTGCAGACATATAGTAATAATAACCACATATGCCTTTAAATTTCATATGTTGAATGTTAGACCTTTCAATTCAGGAATGAACAGACATTTTTTACACACAAGAAAATTTGCAGGTAAGAAAACACTGCCTGAAGATTGAATGACTCCGGAGTACTCACTGCTTAATGGTAAAATTGTAATTTACCAACCACCTCCTACTAACCATAACAAAAAAAAAAAGTTTAAAGCCATATTTTTGGGAAACGTGTTGAGAAAGCAACAATACTGTGTATATCTCAGGGATTTGGTTAACCATACCCGCAACAGTTCTAAATGCCTTTGCTGATATATCTAATTTGTTACATCAGGCTCATACACCTGTAGTACTCCCAAAATACTCATTTGCATGTCAGAGGCAATTAGTGCTCCTTTGCATTAGGAACCTTTTCCTTAAGTGACAGCACAGATAATAAAAACAGCTTACATTTCATCAAACTGTGAACCTATATCACAGAGGTTAGGTTACCAGACTTTCCATAAGGATGTGAATCCCCACTATAGTTGATAAGGCTGTACAATCTGAACGCTATCTGGCAGACTGCACTGTGAGGATAGCCCCATACCTCTGTTTGGATGCAAACCGACTTATTGCACACACCCCAAGGTTTTGTGACTGATTGCAATGCTAGGTACACATGGCCATGGGTCCCCAGTTCAGTTTCTGAACCCAAATCACTCATGGTTCTGGGTTGACTAGGCATTCCTATTGACTCATGAAAAGCTTGAAAACATTTTTCCATAATGTCCTTAAACGAAGTCATAACTCTGCGGTTTAACTTGGCTAGGGTTGGTGCATCTGACTTTATCAGAGACAAAAATAACAGGAATAACCCTAGCCCATTAACAGCCATCACCAACGATACTGCTACAAGAAAATACCTTAGCAGCCTTTTACACAGTCTGGCAGCCTCAGCTACAGAACTGCACCATGTAGCACTGACATAGATGCCTTAATATACCCCCTTACCGGTTAAGGAATTCACCTCCACCTCTTAGCCAGGTCGTCCCATCCTGGTATTAACAAGGCCCGTCCTTGCATCACTTCCAAGATCTGACGAGAAACGGGCGCTCTCAGGGTGGTGTGGCCATAGGCCACAGCACGCGCCGGTCAGGGAGAAAAAACTGCTGCATTTCTGTTATCAGCCTGCCAAACCTCGTCTGCAGTGCTGAAAAAAAAAAATTTCTCCCAGGCCCAAGGAAGTATTTCC
Organism: Xenopus borealis; assembly: GCA_024363595.1. Taxonomy (NCBI): domain Eukaryota; kingdom Metazoa; phylum Chordata; class Amphibia; order Anura; family Pipidae; genus Xenopus; species Xenopus borealis. Next base: position 181,768 of record JAMBMQ010000042.1, on the reverse strand, counting down.
CCTGGGGAACTCACCGTCAGGTAGTTCCCCATGCGGCCACCAGACACCTCAGTGTCTGGATCTTCGCCACCTGGCCAACGATCCTTGTGCAATGGATGGCGCAGGAAAAAGAACACTAAGGAAGGGGTGGAGATGGAGGGAGTATTTAACTGCTGTTCTAATCTGATTGGTTGTCTTTTTCCTGTGCTATACGAATGGAGCAGGGCTTAACCCATTGAGTATGTGCTGCCTGAGGACTAAGGAAAATACTTTTTCCCTTCTAATGGTGGCCATACACGGGCAGATAAAAGCTGCCGACAGACTGTGTCGGCAGCTTATCTGCCCGTGTGGGGGGCCCTCCGACGGGCTTTCCCGATCGATATCTGGCCGAAAGTCGGCCAGATGTCGATCGGGCAGGATTAAAAATCCCGTCGGATCGCGCCCGCATCTGTTCGTTGATGTGGTCCCGCGATCCGACCGCCCGTACTGATCCTCAAGGTGGGCATATCAGAGAGAGATCCGCTCGTTTGGCAACATCGCCAAACAAGCGGATCTCTACGTGTATGGCCACCTTAAGACCGTATCTCCTGTCCATAAAAAGCATCATTGGGGACAATAACCAAGCAGGCCTATGATTGTGCACTCTCCTTATATTTCAGGAAAAGTCCTGTGGTGATGAGATCATATTTTGGGTGGTAGGGGGAAACTTCCATTTTGAAAGTGGAATTACTTTGCTTAAGAGGATAAGACTAGATGAGGAGATAGAAGTGACCCTTTACAGACTTTCTCCAGAAATTGCAGCTCACTTTGTGGCAAAGAGAAACTGGCTTAGGCAGTAATGAAGAATTGATTTAATGATTGAAGAAAAGAAAAAGAAGAAATCCCCCCCTCTATAGAAATTTATTTCAATAATTAACTCAAAGTGCTTGTGCACAGATAAAAAGGTGATCTTGTATTTTAAAGTGACAAGTGCTATTCAAAAGAAGTGAAAATGTAATCATACATCAATTATTTAAGACCATATAGATAAGTGCAATAATTCCCTTATGAAATTGATAAGATAATAAGCAATCTGAGATGATCCTCTTACACAATTAATATAAAAGTGTAAATAATTTAAATTAATGATTTACCCTTTTAAAAATCAATTAATTGTAGTTACAATTCATTAATGAAGTAGTGATCAAACAATTGATTTCAATCCTAATCAAGTTAGATGAATTCATAAGCCACATAATTTTGTACTGTTCAGATTGGAAAGGAAATAATAGAAGGGTGGAGAAGTCCCGTAATTCTATCTAATCATTTGCTGCCTTCAGGACCCCACAAAGTTGGAGAAGTCTGCCCTCCGGGGACTGTGGTCTCAAGTTTTAACTCAATCTAACAGTGTGAGAGCTGACTAATCTAAAAAAACCACAAACCCCCGGGAGCATCGAAGAGAAAATAGATAAAGTAAGAGACTTGTAGAAGCGGCTTCAATAGATTTGTAACCAAAAGTAGTTAAAAATAGAAAATCCCCCCAATACATATAAAACTAAAATGGAATTTGCTGATGCGCATTTCGCTTACAAAGCTTTATCATAGGTAATAATAAACTTATATAAATAAACTTTCTACGATATGTCATTTGATTGGGGTACCTCCCCACATGACGTATCGGCGTAAGCACTGCAATGTAACCACAACGTACTTACAACATTCTCTGCAAAAGTATTCCTTCGAAATACCGCAAGACTACAGACTTAGCCTGTAATGACCTTGCTACGATCCATCTACATTTCCCCATTGATCTAAGATTGCTACATATTGACACATTGTATCCCAAAACCTTTCAACTGAATGTATCCGCAGTCAATAAATAGTATCAAATGGTAATCGTTCAATAGGAAACTACTACTCTAATGTTGTCTGTGGGGACTAGATTTTTTACTATTCCTTCTGCCTAATAAAACTATATACTAAATCTCATTTGGTTATTAACCACTATAAAAGCACAATCCTAAGAGTTATATCCTAATTGGCATTATTGTTTAATTCTAAAAATCAAAAGCATTACCACATTAAAATATAACCTTTAATAATAATAATAATAATAATATTACATTGATATAATAATAAAATTTCAATATTGTTATAATAATTTTTAAAACTAATATTATAAACCCTTACCAACTGGTCAGCTTCTCATAAAAATTGTGTAAATAATATATTTTCATTAATCCCTTTAGGGGCGACGACTTTCTCTTTTCAATAACATTGCTTCCAATTTACCTTTTCTAATCCCTAAATTTATTTTTTCTAAAGCCCAAACTTTTACTTGGGATGGGTCCATAGAATGAAATTTATAAAAATGTTGTGCCACTGTCGATAATGTTTTCTCTGATTTTTTGGGATTATTGGCAGTCCTAATTGAACTACAATGTTGCTGAATTCTAACTTTAAGTTTTTGGGTCGTCATTCCAATATAACTTTTTTTACTGGGACATTCTATTCAGTAAATCACAATTGATGTAATAATTTACTCGATGTTTTATCCCAAATCTATCTACAAAGGTACTGGTATTAATAATTTTTCAGCAAATATTGCAATTACCACATTGAAAGCAACCAGGATTTTAAACCACCCAATTGGTAAGGGTTTATAATATTGGTTTTAAAAATTATTATAGCAATATTGAAATTTTATAATTATTACTAAAGGTTATATTTTAATGTGGTAATTGCTTATTATCAAATCAATTTCATAAGGGAATTATTGCACTTATTTATTTGGTCTTAAATAATTGATGTATGATTACATTTTCACTTCTTTCGAATAGCACTTGTCACTTTAAAATACAAAATCACCTTGTTATCTGTGCACAAGCACTTTGTTTCAGTAAGGTATCATAACTTTGAGTTAGTTATTGAAATTACTTTCTATAGAGGGGGGATTTCTTCTTTTTCTTTAATCATTAAATCAGTATCTCTGACGGAAGTCAAATCCTCTTCCTCTGTTAATTACCTTGGGACAGGTATACTCACACTAATTTAAAGTAATGAAGAATTGTTACAAAAAGAGATACTAACTGCATATAAATTACCGTAGGAGATACTAAACTCTGTAGTTAGCTCTGGACTTGGTCTAAAGTCACACATAGCTATTAAACGTCATTATGTTTATCTGGGACTGTGGCAGCAACACCATAGAGGGTCTGTTTGCTAAAAGTATAAAGGAGAACATCTGATTTTTAGTTAATGAAATTCTCACTCGTTCACCTATTACACTTCCATTTTTTTCATTTGGAAGTTCTGACTGTTGTCCCCCAGTCTGGCCGAGGATGATACAGCATACTGCTAATCATTATTACTTTCTGCTATGGGAAGATTGCTGCAAAATATTTTCATTTTACTCCCAGAAAAGGAGACTGGAAAGGAGAGTGGTTTTAACCTGGGTCCTGGGATATAACTGATGCTGCCAAGGCAGACAAATATTCCATCTTCCACATGTTCATACAATGTGCCTGATTTGACATAATGACGTTCTATTTTACATTTAGCATCAATTTGCTGTTTACCCTGTTTTTGTTTTGCAATATTCACCTGTATCCCATTACACCTGCAGCTTTAATGCTTAGTATTCATAAAATGAAGAGTTGCTCTCTATGCAGCATGGAGAAGTGAGTGGGTGTAACGTGGGGGTTTTAGGGTTGCATGGCACTGGAGTCCATTGTACTTACCAGTAGCATCCAGCTTTACTCATATATGTAAATGGTCTCTGTTTGCCCCCTCCCACTTAGAACACCGTTTTATTTTGAATTTGGACTTTCCTGCATAACTGTACATAACCCACAATTAATGTAGGATCACTCAAATTGTTAGGCACCCCAAAGTAAATCTATTTGCCTCCTTCACACTTCATCTCTCCAACTTGCAGTATAGAGTAACTGAAGTTTATCAGAGCACAAGTCACATGACTTGGGGCAGCTGGGAAATTGACAATATGTCCAGCCCCATGTCAGATTTCAAAATGAAACATTAAAAAAAAATCTGTTTGCTCTTTTGAAAAATGGGTTTCAGTGCAGAATTCTTCTGGAGCAGCAGTATTAACTGATGCATTTTTGAAAAAAAAAATTTCCATGGCAGTATGCCTTTAAACATATTTTCCTACCCCAAACTGTTTAAATGCAAAATGTCTGCTTGTTTTTCCCATTTCAATAATGTTGAAGCTGAAAAATGACTAAAGAAGAACTAAAGCCTAACTAAAGAAGTAGCTAGAAATTTTATATATTATGTTTTGGGCTTCTGTAACAGCCTGAGACAACCACAGCCGTTTAGCAGTAAAGATGTGTCTCCAAAGATGCCCCAGTAGCTCCCCATCTTCTTTTCTGCTGATTCACATGCTCTGTGCTGCTGTCACTTACTGAGCTTAGGGACCCACTCACAATATACAGTACACATAGAATAGAAATGTCACAATATAAGGCTGATTAGTAATTAATACAGATAATTACTACATGGCAGCACAGAAACCAGTGCAATTAGCATCAGAACTTAATAATCAGCCCGGTAGCATCAGCTGATATTACAGACTCATTTTCTGCTTGATAATTAGTGACGACCCCTAAGCTTAGATTCTCAACATCTGCTCAGAGGCCACTGAGCATGTGCGTTTCACAGACACTTTCCAAGATGGTGACCACCTGTGACAAGTTTGAAGTCCTGGATCATTGCTGCTATTGACAAGCTGAAACTTTAGGCTGGTGCAATAAGTTCAGTATATAAAACATGGCATTTTAGACCTATTAATTTTTAGGGTTTAGTTATAAACTACTCTATAGTATTGCCTGTGTTCATGTGCAAAAGCATGCAGAATGTTGGTGAGATTTGAGCATTAATGATGTCGGCCACTGATGCTTGGGCTCCGGCCTGGCTCACAGTCAGCATTCCAATTCATCCCACAGGGTGTAAGTGGGGTCGGTGCAGACCAGTCAGATTCTTCCACTCCCACCTGAGCAGGTCTATTGCAGAAAACATGGAGGCACTATTGCTCTGAAACAGGAAAAGAGCCTTTCCCCAACGTGATGAAAAAAAAACAGGAACCACAGACTTGTTGAGTCATTGCTGGATGATGAAATTGTTCTCTTTGCTTAAAGAGATACAGACACCTGAAATTAAACTCTTTGTTGCATCGATTACAATATTGACTTTGAAAGCTACTTCTAACTTTGCTGTAAAGTATTTGCATGATGCTTTTACATTACCTGTTAGACCCCCCATGTTCCTGTATGAGGAGGCTGCCATATTGGTGCAGCAGAAGTCCGTTAGTCCGTCCTGTAAATAACAGGCTGAGATGGAAGAGCCAGGTTGGCAAAGTCAGAGTGTCAGTCAGGCTTAGGAACTTCAATTAACAATTATATACAAAAACAAACCTTTCAGCAAAAAATGATCAACATGAACTATAGGTAACATTTAATGTACATTCATATGTTAAAACTAATTTTTTATTGTCAGTATCACTATACGCGTCGATTCTTCTTTGGTGGACAACCAATTTCAGGGCAGTCCGATCAATCCGTCAAATTATCGTGTGATTCCAACGATCGTACATCGTCAGACAATTAATCAGCCAGGTTAAAAAAATCTTTATCACTCCAAGTGCAATGTTTGCATGGCCAGCAGGCAGCTAACCCAGTTTTGCTAGCAATATAGCTTGAAATGGTCTTTTTTGTTGATGGACAATTCGTACAATTGTTTCGAGATAATCGTGTTCTCACAATGATGATCAGATCTTTTAAAAATCTTTATGGCTATGGCCAGCTTTAGAATTGTCTTCTAGTCCTTTATCTCACAAGATAAGAATGGATTCCTCCTTCCTCATCCTGCAGAGTTTATTAAAGGAACAGTTCAGGGTAAATAGATAGCCAAAAATGTAATGTATAAAGGCTGGAGAGACCAGATGTCTAACATAACAGAACACTATTTACTTCTTTTCAGCTCTCTTGGTTTCCACTGATTGGTGACCAATTAGTGACCTGACCAGGGGGGGCTCGGGGTGGCACATGGGTGATAATGGTTTGCTTTTGATTTTGAGAGCTGCATGCTGAGGATCAATTGCAAACTCATTGAACTGTTATGTCCCATGTAGCCCTCCTTCAAGTCACTGAACAATTCAGAGTTAGGGCTCTTACAGATAAGCAGGGGAGTGCAGGTAAAATCGCTCATCCAGATGAGCAGATTCGTGGAGATTAGTCGCCTGGCGACAAAACACCACATCTGAGGCAACTAATCTCCCCGAATAGCTTGTTAGCGCTGTGCACCCGCTAGGCGTAAAGTCGCCTGCGCTTATTCACACGCAGCGGTGCGATTTTCAAAGTCGCTGAAAATTGCCTGGCGAGGCATTTTTCAGCGACTTTGAAAATCGCGCCGCTGCGTGTGAATAAGCGCAGGCGACTTTACGCCTAGCGGGTGTGCAGCGCTAACAAGCTATTTGGGGAGTTCGTCGCGGCGATAAGTCACCAGGCGACAGATCTCCCTGAAAACTCCCCGTCTGGCCTTAACTATAAAATCTGTATGGGTTCTGCAAAAGAATATGTACCTTACTAAACCAAGGAAGGCCTACTGAACCTATCAGACTACCATCTACCTACCAGTTGGTTACCTAGGCTGAATACAGCCAGTGTTTTCGCTCCAGTAAGTTGGGATATAGAGAGAAACTCCGTGTTGGCATGCAAGAATAATGGACTCTCTACAGGTAAGAAAAATCCTAAAGTTCCTAACTGGGCAAACTTCAAGATGCAGTTACCGGCCAATCGAAAAGATTTGGCACTAGGGTTGCCACCTGTCCAGTTTTGATCTGGAGAGCCCGTTTTTGAAGGGCTGTCCAGGTCAAAACTGGGCAGCATTACAAGAGATTGACATGGCAATCTGCCAACTGCCATGGCATAGCGATCCCCTGATATCGGAAAAGAAAGAGTTTTGAATCGGATCCTATATTCTATAGGGAATTGCTCCTTAAACGGGTTTGGGGTGTAAATTACTTGGTGCAGTTTAGATAATTCAAGAAAAGAAGTAAAGATAAAAAAACCCCACTCCCGTATTAATTAGTTGATATGTTATAAACACTGTGAAATAATTAGAATTATTGCTTGTGCTCCGTGATATAGTTCATAAAACTATTCCCTCAATTCATTAAATATAGTCAATGGTAAAATTCATATAATTAGTCCAATCACAGGGACTATTTTAAAATAATCAACCATTAAGTGAGTGACCAATATTAATTTATGGTGCTTCAAATAAATATAGATTAAAGTGCTAGTGCTTATCTTCAACAGATATATAAGTTCATTTAAAAAAAATTACTTCATTTACTATTCACCAGATTCGCAGTTAATAACTCAATGCCGATTTAGGAAGTTAATTCCACAATAAAGGGTTAAAATACTAAGAGCTACTGACATCTATACTTCAGTGCTCAATTAATTCACTAATATTTATTTAGAAAAGTTCAAACGATTATACTTAATTCATTAAAGAAAATTGATAAAAATCAAGAGCTAATAGCCAAGGTGCAATTCATTCATTTAAAAAAGAGAATTGAAATCAACCAGCATTTTAAGAGAGTCAAAGCAAGGAAACGGAAAATAGATAAGAGGTGGAGAAGTCCCAAAATTAAGGCTACCTATGGTTGTTTCTAGGCCCTGGGACCCCACACGAGGGAGAACGGCAAGCACTGTGGACTGTGGTCTCGTGTCTACCTTTCTAACTTGTTAGAGAGCTAAGCTTCCCTGAAAAACCACAAATCACACGGTGCCTTGTAATAAAAGGAGAATATAAAATGCGGTTATAAAAAATGCTTCTTAAAGTTTTTCTGATGAAAAAAGCGCTTAAAGCTAATAAGAGCAGAGAACAGTTGACTCTGTATCAAAAATTGCTTTGCCAACGCGTTTCGCCGAAGCTTTCTCAAGGCAACAAAATTTCAAAAAGCAATATACATGAACGCCACAATGAGCGTCTATTTCAAGGCTTCCGGTTTAGGGGCCTCACCGGAAGTGCGTCACGCGGAGATCACGTTGCGTTCCAAAGCGGCTGGACGCACACCTTCAAGCCGCGCGAGATCTAATTCATTTTGGCAACTTCCGGTTTCTGGCACATCTAAGGGGAAATACGTGTTGCGTTTCAATAGTGTGGAACGCAAGAGCGTCTATTGCGCAGGCTTAATGTATTGGATATATGCGCATAGTCATTATATAAAAAATAATGGAAAACTTTTCAATGAAAACCCTGGGTCCACAGTGCTAGCCCCATAAATAGGAAGGAAACCACAAAAGAACTTAGAACATTGTACAAGACATGTATGTTTGTGGTGATACTATTATTTGGAAATTGGGAAACTGAGAAAATTGTTTAAATAAAAGCATTATAAAGAATGCTTTCATTTATGCCTCTGGGGGAAACAGAGTCTAATTTAAAAATCCAATGAGTCTCCCGTTTAAGGAGTTCGTTTTCCAAGTTGCCACCCCTTATAGCCAGATTGACCTGTTTAATGGCCCAAAACTGTAAATGGGCCGGATTTTGAGTTATGGTATTTTTTGTAATGCATGGCCACCGTTGATAGGATTTGATCTGTTTTTTTGATTTTATCGGCATTCCTAATTGAACTGCAATGCTGTTGTGACGCACTTCCGGTGAGACGCCCCTAAAGCGGAAGCCTTGAAATAGACGCTCATTGTGGCGTTCATGTATATTGCTTTTTGAAATTTTGTTGCCTTGAGAAAGCTTCGGCGAAACGCGTTGGCAAAGCAATTTTTGATACAGAGTCAACTGTTCTCTGCTCTTATTAGCTTTAAGCGCTTTTTTCATCAGAAAAACTTTAAGAAGCATTTTTTATAACCGCATTTTATATTCTCCTTTCTCCTTTTATTACAAGGCACCGTGTGATTTGTGGTTTTTCAGGGAAGCTTAGCTCTCTAACAAGTTAGAAAGGTAGACACGAGACCACAGTCCACAGTGCTTGCCGTTCTCCCTCGTGTGGGGTCCCAGGGCCTAGAAACAACCATAGGTAGCCTTAATTTTGGGACTTCTCCACCTCTTATCTATTTTCCGTTTCCTTGCTTTGACTCTTTAACCCTTTATTGTGGAATTAACTTCCTAAATCGGCATTGAGTTATTAACTGCGAATCTGGTGAATAGTAAATGAAGTAATTTTTTTTAAATGAACTTATATATCTGTTGAAGATAAGCACTAGCACTTTAATCTATATTTATTTGAAGCACCATAAATTAATATTGGTCACTCACTTAATGGTTGATTATTTTAAAATAGTCCCTGTGATTGGACTAATTATATGAATTTTACCATTGACTATATTTAATGAATTGAGGGAATAGTTTTATGAACTATATCACGGAGCACAAGCAATAATTCTAATTATTTCACAGTGTTTATAACATATCAACTAATTAATACGGGAGTGGGTTTTTTTTATCTTTACTTCTTTTCTTGAATTATCCAGATCCCCTGATATCATCTGGACCTCCACCATTATGTGGCGGACAGATTGTTCTGTTGTATTCTAACACATTATGTGGTGGTGAGAGGTGCCCAGAGGAGCCAATCACATCACTGAAATTAACTCGCTCGCTATAGGCAACTAGGCCTGCCTTCCATATTATTAGGGGACGAGAACAACAGCATGGTGGATACAGATGAACGCACAAGTGTCTATTAAATTAGAAGCATCTTTTTATTTACAACAGTTCTAAGTCACGAATAATCTCTCTTTATATTTATACCAAACAGGATATTTCCAGGGATGGGAAATGAATAAAGGGTTAAACAGAATCACCCAATAAAAAAAATAACTCACTGTGGACTTTAATACCTATTATTGGGAAGGAGCTGATCTGCTAGGGGGGCTCCCTCTACTGGCGGCAATTAGGGATTTCTTGTTTGGACGTTATTGGACAGGACTGACATTTAGTATGAATTATCAGTGGAATTAAGTTTGCCGAGACAGGGCCATGTACCTTTTAAATTCATTAGGTTAGATTAAGTTCATTAGGTTAGATTAAAGGTAAAGCATTAAGAGGCCGTTTATCAGCCACTTGGCTGTTAATGAGTAAAAGAATGACGAGAAACCAGCAGTTAAAATACAAAACAAGGGGAATTAAAAGGATACAGATCAATGTGCTGTAAGGATTCACACATCAAGACATGGAAACAAAATCTGGAGTCCCACTGTTACTAAAAGCAGATAAAACGTGTGACCCACACACACACCTTTGATTAAAACAGATTAGTCAGAAGAAAGGCCGCAGATATAAAAAGCAGGGTGGGGAGCGTGGAATCAACAGATCATTGGCTTCTCTGGTTAAGGATACATACCACACAGGATTCTGGTCAGTCACAAATACTGAATTCATCCCATTAGTGACTTGCCAGATCCACTCCCAAGGGATTGGGACTAGTAGCTGGAGGGGCTGTAAAAGAATGATGAATGGCCTCTGAAAGAAACAATAAGGAAACGGAGAAGAAATTACACATTGCTAATAAACATTGGCCCTTGACCTGTTTAGCTGTAGAGCAAAAGGCTGGGTGATAAACGTTCAACACACATGGATTGCTGGCTGAAAAATGGGGCCATATTTATCAATGGGAATTGTGACATGATAGGGCTCCTCCATATTTAACTGTTCCATTGATGCTTATGGAATGTTATGGATGAATATGGCGTAGTGTGTGCCCAGCATCAATCTGGAAGGTGAAAGAGAGTACCTTAAAGGGATTCGGTCATGATTTTTATGATGTAGTTATGTTTATACTGCAAATAATTCACTCTACAATATAAAATTTCATTCTTGAACCAGCAAGTGTATTTTTTTTTTATTTGCAATATTGGTGTGTAGGCAGCCATCTCAGGTCATTTTGCCTGGTCATGTGCTTTCAGAAAGAGCCAGTATTTTAGGATGGAACTGCTTTCTGGTACGCTGTTGTTTCTACTACTCAATGTAATGGGAGCTGGATGTTTCCATCGAGTGCTGGCAGTGGTTACCTTGTGTAAGGGAGCTGCTACCTGGTTACCTTACCCCCCAGGCTGCTGGGAGGAAAAGGAGGGGGTGAAATCACTCCAACTTGCAGTACAGCAGTAAAGAGTAACTGAAGTTTATCAGAGAACAAGTCATGTGAAAGGGGGCAGCTGGGAAACTGAAATCTGACATGGGGCTAGACATATTTTCAAAGTTAAATATAAAAAAAAATCTGTTTGCTCTTTTGAGAAATGGATTTCAGTGCACCACTATTAACTGATGTGTTTTGAAAATTTTTTTTTTCCATTTCAGTATCCCTTTAAGAATACGTTTAAAGGATTCCATTCCAATCCAATGACTACAAGGGACTGAGTCCATTGCCCCTTCTGTCCTCACTGGATATAATTGGCAGACGGTAAGTCTAACTAGATGCAGTATACCAATTTAAAGCAGTTAGAGTCAATACAAATGTATCTATTGCCCCTGTTGGAAGAACAGGGTACTGTTCATAAACTATATCTGCACACAAGCTGTAACCCCCTTTTTGGGAAGAAAGTAACATCAGTACAGGGGTTTCCATTAACTGCTTACACCTTTATTAAAAGCTGCTTTCACTCAGGAAAAAGCAGCACTAAAAGAATACGTTCTGTACAGTCTCCAAGACCAGAAGCATATTCAGTATTGGGTATTTGGAAAATTTAGATAGATCGATAGGATAAGCTGTAACGAAGTCTCCAAAGAAGCATTTAAAAAAATGGAATTAAAAGAGTGGCAAACGAAGTGCTAGTGCTGACACAGTCTTTCCCATCAGAAGGAAAATACCATGTTGACTGCACTTGGGTTCACTGAGACAGACAGAGCATGGCCTCAAAGAACAACTTTGGTTGCCCTACATTGGGGATGTTCTCACCCCCACCCCACAAACACCAGAAGGGGTTGCTGGGAGATCTGGATACAGAAGAGCTGCTAATAAACCACATGTTGGAAACCCCCTTGCTGAAATTGTTCACACCAAAGCTGCAAATCTTAGAACACACAAAGCTAAAGTATGCACATTACCTTGAACTCACACATGATTAATATTGTAAGTGAGGGGCATTATAGCTAGGGGCATTATAGCTACATCTCAATTCATTAGACACAGGTGCATTATTAGACACAAATGGTGCACATTCAGGTGTTGTATGTAGCCTCACAATGTGTTCCAACCAGTGAACAAAAATAGAAACAGGGGAACAGATGTAAATATCCCGTGAAATTTCCGATTCGGTCATCCAAATAAAATCTGTAGTACAGAGGACAAGGCTTTAAATAAAAAAGGTGGAAGCTGGAGTTTTAAAATGGTTGGCATCCCTGAATGTATTGCACAGAAGTAGTATGACCTGGAAAGTGCTTCCAGCTGCTTGCCACCGTCACAAAAGCAGTCCAGACAGGTTAGATGTTCCAGCATGAAAACATGCTCTTGTGCAGCAAATCCCTGAATATCCGCTCTCTGTAACACCCCAAATTTGGAGTCATTTGTCCAAACAGAGAAAGAAAAGGACACACTGGTGTTAGGCTTCACAGAACTCTCTGTCCACGTCCATATATGCCTCATCAATATAGCTCACAATGGCACATGGCGATGTCCTGTCAGCACTTAACAGTACAGATACAGACTCTTTCCAGTAGCTAAAACTGATGCAGGAACTCTAAATGGGGAAAAAATGGTTAAAAAAAGAGGTTAAGATTCATCACTGAATTCAAATGATTCTACAACAACCCTGTACCTGCACCATAGACCATTACCACCCACTTTAAACCAATATGTTCATTGCACAGAGAATACAAATAAGACTTAGATACAATATTCCACTTCCCAAAACCCTCTAAGTTTGGGCCTGGTGGACAGAAAGGTATGAAGGCTGCCCAGCAAGCGAGCACTAACCACTCTCTGGGCAGAACTAGCAAGGGGAGATGGTGACAGGAATGGTGGCGGGGTACAATCAAAGTGTTCAAATGAAAGGTTTCCCTCTAGAACTCCACATTAAAATGGTGCTCACATTCTCTAAGCAGGTGCTGTCTTTATCCTTATTGAGGTAATGCTGCTGCCAGAAGCGGAGGAGGCTGTGGAAGTTGTTTAGGATGAATCCTGGGTATTTTTCTAGGCGCTCCTTGCTGCGGATGTTCTGCAGGTAACAGGGTAACCGGCCTTTTCTCCTTGCCAGCATCAAGATGACCAGACTCGTATTAAGGCAGCTGACGTTCTCCTGGCAGACACAAAGCAAAGATGATTTCTTTTAACACAGCTTTATTTAAATAAAGTACCCAAACATAGTTGACATGCAAATTATTGTAACAATTACATAAGTTACAGTTGGTGTATCGCTTAACATTAACAGTGGCCAGCTCCATATTACATTGCCGTTCATGTTTGTAAGTTTATTCATTTTTCCAATTTTGCTTTACTAACTTGCTTTTATTATTAACATGTATTTCTATAGCGCCAACTTATTTCGTAGCGCTGAATAGTGAATGTGATTATACAACTAAATCACATTAATTACATACGTAGACCATATAGAGATACATATATCACACAGAGACAATGGGACAATGCAGTCCCCTAGGAACTCCGGGAGGGAGAGTGAGGCCTATGTAGAAGTAGCCACAGTGGCTTGAAGTACCTTTCTGCCAAAGAGAGTGTCAGAAGCTGCAAAGGTATAAAAATGGTAGAATTTTGAGTAGGAGTGAACAGATGTCCAAGTGGCTGCCTTGCATAGTTGCTTGGCTGAAGCTTGGTTCCTGAAAGCCCAGGACGTACTCATCCCCCTAGTGGAGTGGGCTGTGAGTCTGTCTGGAGGAGTTTTCCCTTTTGCCAGGTAGGCTCGCTGAATTGTTTGCTTGATCCAACGGGAAATAGTGGCTTTGGTAGCCGGTGCCCCCTGATGTGGTCCAGAGGGCATGATCAGAAGTGAATCGGCTTTGCGTATATCCTGAACTCTATGCAAATAGAATTTAAGTGCACGGACCGGGTACAGGGTGTTGAAGAGCTGCTTCCTTTGGGTTGGCTGGCAATGGGCAGAGTGTTGGGATTGTAATTTCTTGGTTTAGATGGAATTCAGAAACTACCTTGGGCAAGAAGGATAGGACTGTACGGAGAACCGCCCTATCCTGGTGGAAAACGAGAAGAGGCGTCCTACATGACAGAGCGCTGAGCTCTGATACTTGTCTTGCTGAAGCAATAGCCAGAAGCAAAACAGGCTCAGTTCCTCTACATTGGCTCACGTTGGAAGACTAACTGTTCAAAAGGTGGGTCTTGCAGGGCGCGTAAAACTAGGGTGAGATCCCATAGAGGAGCTGGAGCTTGTACTGGTGGGGCGAGGAGAGCTACCCCCTGCATAAATGTCTTGACATCTGGAAGGAGAGTGAGTCGCTTCTGGAAAAGGACCGATAGCGCAGAGATCTGTGACTTGAGTGACGCTAGGGACAGACCCATGGACAGACCTTCCTGTTGAAAATCAAGAATGTTAGGAAAGGATAATTTTTAAAAATGTGTTCTGTGACGAATACACCACTGATGGTTGGTAGACCAGACTCTGTGGTAGGCCTTTGCTGAAACAAGCTTCCGGGCAGCACACATTGTGCAAGTCACTGCCCTGGAAAAACCTTTTCTCGGTCAGGATCTGGGTCTCAAGAGCCAGGCAGTCAAGTTGAGAATTTTTGGGTTGGGGTGGCGAATTGGACCTTAGGTTAGAAGGTAGCAAGCGCAGGGTCCAGGGTGTTGCCACCAAGCTGTGGGTGAGAAGGGAAGACTACAGATGTCTTGCTGTGGCGCTTATTGAAAAGGGGCTTCGAGGAGTCTGAGGAGGCTTCCGGTTCTTGTAGATTTAGATTATCTAACACAGAGGTGATAAGAGAGTCCATGGACTCAGAAGAGTGCCTTACTGACTCCTCTCCATCCTGGTCTGAAGTATAGGAAAGGTCACCTTACGACCTGTCAAAATCGTCACCCGAGTCTGGTGGAGGTGGAGAAGAAGTTCTGGGGGGAGACTCACTTTCCCCTTCCGATGGGGAAGGGGCTCTGCGTTTAGTTCTCTCCCCCTGGGATTGTCAAGGCGGCGAGAGTATCTTGGAGGATTCCCTTTGGTTGGCCTGGTTCACCTGGGAGGGAGCCTGTTCTGGGGATTCAGAGACCAGATCAGCTGGTTTGCATTTGCCACATAGTGGGTCTTCGTGCCCTCTTGGTAGACGTTTGGCACAGGCCAGAAATTTAATTGAGGCAGTTGGTGCCCCCTTGAAAAGGGGCCCTCACTTGCACCTTCAGACATGTTAGGAGGTGTGGGTCTACAGGGAAGTTCCCTGAATTAAGCTAGCCTGCTGAGGAAGAGCCTGAGATTAGGGGAGCAGCCTGTCAGATATGAGCTGGTGCTGCTATGTGAAGTGCCAGTCATATGAATTCCCAGGGGCGCAGCCTGTCAGATATGAGCTGGCTATGCTAGGGAGCCGCTGGTGCTGCTGTGTGAAGTGCCAGTCACATGAATTTTCCCCCTAGCTGAGCACTGCCTGGAACCTTCCGGCTAGGTAGTGAACATGCGACGTATGCAAGATGGCACCCGAGAAACGTACTCCTTCATGCGAGAATGTGGAGAAATGGCGCCAATAACAGAGCGCCTCACAGTGCGCCAGTGTCTTCACCAACCCAGAAGTGTTCTGGGTCGCGAAAAACATTGCGCACCTGAGGGGAGCGCTGCACAGAGTGCGCTCGGGTTCCCTCGCTTACCCCCCTGGGGTCCCACGACCATGCTGCCTCCTGAGCGTCTCCCCACCTCCTGGGCTCTTGCTGCTAGTGTGCATGGGAGACACTGTGATTACTGTTGTGGTTCCAGACGGGGAGGAAAAAACACCACTTGCACGGGGCCCCCTCCCATTAGAGGGGAGAGGGGGGTGCTTAGGAGGGGGCAGAGATTTACTTACTGCGGTTTTGTGCCCCACTCCACTGTCATCCGGCCAGCCATTCTCCACCTGAAACAGGGGAAAAGATTTGTTAAACTGGGTGGTCTGTGCACAAGCACCCAGGACCCCAGAGTCATATCCAACGCTGGGGGATGGAAGTTCTCTACGCCGTGTAGAGGTCCTGGGCATCCCCGGGTGTCAGAAGTGACATTAACCAAGTATAAAATAATAAGAGTAGAAAACTGTCCTATCCTCCTGAGGACACAACACAAACTGAGACTAAGCTCCGCCTGCTAGGGTTATAGCCAGTAGAGGAGGGGCTAGCTTCTTTTTCTGTTGTGTCCTGCCCCTCCTAGAGGTACCAGCTATACCTCATTGTCCCTGTGTCCCCCAAGATGACTTGGAGAAATTTTTGTTGGCTTTAGCTGGTAAAAGATCATTAGTTAGCCGGGTCAAGATTGGAGGGATCAAGAGAGGGTTTTTTCAGAATGGTGACGAGCATGTTTTAGATGAGATGGAAATATTCCAGTTGAGAGGGAGAGATTAAATAGATGAGTAAAGGCTTTGATTAGACAAGGATTGGTATCGCAGAGAAGTTTTGAAGGAATAGGATCAAGCAGGGTGAAGGAGCACAGGAGAGACTGGGGAGTGTGGAGTGAGGGTGGTGGAAGAACTTCTTTAAACCAAACTTAAGTGCACATTGTTTCCTTATGGATTTTCCAGCTCTATATATGAAGAGGGAGGGCTAGGTGTTCAATTTAATTTTAACTCCAATACGGGGTACAACTGGGGCTGATGCCTTATTGTTCAGTGTGTTCAATTGTGTATGTCCAGTCATAGGGAGCACATCTTTTCAAATTTTGCAGAGCATACTCTCGCAAACATAATTTGAGATATGACCCGAGTAAGTTATGCATGGCACCCAAACATTTTTTATAAATAAACCGCGTAGAGATTGGTGCTAGGGTTTGCACATAAACCAGTATCTTTTTGCAAAGAGTAGTTGTCTTGACATTAAAAAAATTTAAGTGAAGAAAAAACAAAAACAAGATCCCACTCATACATACCTGTGTTAAGGTCTGCACGTGTATAATATTTATTAACCGGAAAAGGAAGTTCATGCGGATGGAGCCCTCGGTCATGTAAGACAGTAGGCGGCACTCTGACAGCACTTCTGCAACTGGTGGGGGAAAAGACTGGGTGAGAACACTGGGAATATACAGTACCATACCACACTCAATAGAAAAATTATTGCTGTATCCAAAAGGTACTATTTTTGTTATACATATAATTCCCATTTTCAGTTCACAGTCTTCATACATGTATATTAATTTGATCTGCTCCCTTTCCCTAACTGGAACTAGACCAAGTGCAGTTCTCTTGCACAGAAAGTCAGAAATCCCACAGGGTGAGCATCCTTCTCACCTTTAATATCATCTGACTGACTTTCAAACCGGTCCAGCGACAGAGCAATGCATCTCACCAACATGTTGGAATCGACTAGGGAGCTGTTAATTTGATTAAGGAAAATCTGGAACTAAGACAGAAATGAAAGGGGTTTAGGTTTGTGTCAGCAGCACAGACATAATATGGTCAGGCAAAAACAGCACAGTTTTAGGAATATGACCTTGAATGACATCAGAAACAGATTTAGCTGCCAGACGTCAGCTCTGCTCTGTTGCAGCCTATATAACAGGTCGGCTTCTAGCTGGCTTGTCTGCGAAACTGTTGCAAAACCGTCTGACTGTAGGTGACCAATTAGTGAGTTTACATGTTTCAAAAATATGGATTATTAGACATTTGCTTCTGAATGCATAATAATGCAGGATATACAAAGATTTTCATACATTAGGCATAGTACGATTGCCAGGAGGAATATTTCTGATCAAGGCATATGCCTTAAGTTGGAGGCCATTTCAATACAACACAAAGCAGTGCCAAAAATATTTCCTAGCTTCACCTGGAGTGTTACATTATAATAAGTATAACCATAACTGTCAGAAAGGGCCCAGCACTATACACTCCCAGTCTTATCAGCAAACTGTTCATTTGTCTAGGGTACGTGCCACGGTCTTACTTTTTCATCTGTATTAATGTATTTGTTGAATCTCTTGAAAGCGTCAATGTTGAATTTCATCAATTCACCGAGAAGGTCAAAGTAGCTCTGAAGGACATCCCGAGACTTACATTCACTATCAACAATGCAGTATAAAATATGCTGAAAAAAAACATCTTGGTGAGACCCAGGTCAATTATACACACACCCCAAGATACAAAAGCAAGAAAGACATTTGTTGAGCCCATTACCTCTAAAAGCCCTCTCTTTAGAAGGAACATCTGATCAGCATAAGATGTCACCCCACGGAGGAAGCTTTCCACTGCACGAGCCTGCCAAAACCTAAAGGCAGAGATACATTGAGGTTAACTGCAGTATATATTAACACCATATATACCATAAATACCTATGCAGTGTGTGTTTAAAAGGTAACTCAAAACAATTAACCAACTGCCAGCATTAATAGGATTTACAATATTTTCATTCTGTGGTTGTTACTGGACCGTTTAGAAAACCCTACAGTTCCAGAACAAAGTCTATTTGACTTTTTTTCTTGGGGGGGTGAAACTCTATACAGCACAGACAAGAGGAACCAGTCTTACAAAACACACCTGAAGGACGACTCTGCTGGCTCCTTCTTCATCACCTGCAGTAACCTGGTTAACAAGCCTTTCTTCCCATCACAGACTAAGCTCCTGAAATGTAAATTGAGAGACTGGTCTGGAACAGGTAACACTATGATACTGGCCTACTCACAAAGAGCTTGGATTAGGTGCCGTGTGTAGCCTGAATGTCTTTTATATTAGTACTGAGCTCCTACCTGTCTGTGTTGGCAACAGCTTCTACCTCCGGGATATTGGCTTTTAGCGATATGGCGCTCAGTTCATCTAGTTCTTGGATGTTAAGAAGCAGATACTTGTTCCTGTAAAACAATGCATGTGTTAAAAAATGGGAAACAACGACAAACCAACTGCTCCAACATCTGCACACAATAAAAAAGGCAATGAAAGGGTGCAGCATACATTCTACAGCAAGTCTTGGCATTGATATAGCAATAGCTATAAAGTCTGCGAGGCTGCAATTTAACGTGCGCATAATACACTTGGCAGAATAAACACTGTTCATTTTGGTTGCAGAGGCTAGTACTTCAAACTTACTCGTGGTGGTCACTGAAACTCTGAAGAAGTCGTAAGAACTGTATCTTTAAGGAAATATCCTGTGAAGAAAGTAACATGGCAATAAATAACAGGAAATCTTATTGTCCATGGAAGATTCAAAAGTTCGCTTCTCTCCTTTAAAAGAGAAATAAACCCTTAAATGAATTTGGCTTAAAAGGCCAATATTTTATACACTGTACTTATTGCACCAGCCTAAAGTTTCAGCTTGTCAATAGCAGCAATGATCCAGGACTTCACAGTTGTCACACGGGGTCCCCATCTTGGAAAGTGTCTGTGAGGGCTCTGAGCAGCTGTTGAGAATCTAAGCTTAGGGGTTGTCACAAATTATCAAGCAGAAAATGAGGTTGGTGTGTAATATAAGCTGATGCTACAGGGCTGATTATTAAATTCTGATGCTAATTGCACTGGTTTGGGTGCGGTCATGCACAGCACTACAAAATATTTTGGCGCTATATAAATACATGTTAATAATAATAGTAATAATAATCACTAATCAGTCTTATATTGTGACATTTCTATTTTATGTGTACTGTATATTGTGAGTGGGTCCCTAAGCTAAGTAAGTGACAGCAGCACAGAGCATGTACAGTGAATCAGCAGAAAAGAAGATGGGGAGCTACTGGTGCAACTTTGGAGACACAGATCTTTACTACTAAAGGGCTGTAGTTGTCTTAAACTGGTAGAGATATTCAAAACATATGTATAACATTAGTAGCTACTTCTTTAGTTAGGCTTTAGTTCGCCTTTAAAATAGTGATCATATTTGAACTAGATCTGCAGAATTCAATCTGCACTAGATAGAGGGAGCTTGGTATGCCACTCTGTGATTTGCTTGCCAAGTCTATGAAGAGCAGTTCTCCTGCAATGGTCCTTACCCTTAGAAACGGATTTGAACCTAAGCTGATGCTGAAATACAACCCACAGGAATCCCACAAACGGAAAGCTAGAAGGTAATATCACTGCCCAGGCAAACAAATGAACAACCGACAAAGTGCTATGTGAAGCCACTGACAAATATGAATGGACAGAACTAAACATCACTTACCGGGCTGCAGTCACAATTCTGGTTATGTCCATGAAACACTGAAGTAGATGCAGAAGGTTTCCGCCAGATTAATTTGTCGAAAAGATTATTCAGGCCTGGAATCAGCTTGAACTCTGCTATCATTTTATGGACCTACATGGGTCAAGAAAATATTTTCTTATTTTTGAAGCAACAGATATGTGACAAAACACTCATCGCAATGAAGCTATGTGATTAAAGGAAAACTGTACCCCCAAAATAAATACTTTACCAACAGATAGCTTACATCATATTAAGGGGCCTATTAAAGAAGCTTACCAAACTGGAATTTATATTTAAAGGGGTGGTTCACCTTCAAGTTAACTTTTAGTATATTGTAGAAGGGCCAATTCTAAGAAACTTTTCAATTGGTCTTCATTATTTATTTTTCATAGTTTTTTTATGATTTGCAATTTTCTTCTGTTTCTTTGCAGCTTTGAAATGGGGGTCACTGACACCATCTAAAAACAAATGCTCTGTAAGGCTACAAATGTATTGTTATTGTCACTTTTTTTACTGATCCTTCTATTCCGTCCATCCCCTATTCATATTCCAGTCTCTTATTCAAACAAATGCAGGGTTGCTATGGTAATTTGTACCATAGAAACCAAATTGCTGACACTGCAAAATAGAGAGCTGCTGAATAAAAAGCTAAATATCTATAAAACCTCAAACAAAAAATGAAAACCAATTGCAAATTGTCTCAGAATATCACTCTCTACATTATACTAAAAGTTAACTCAAAGGTGAACAACCCCTTTAAGTAGATATTGCCCTTTTACATCTCTTGCCTTGAACCACCATTTTGTGACGGTCTGTGTCAGAGATCACATGACCAGAAATACTGCAGCTCTAACTGTAACAGGAAGATGCGTGGGAGCAAAAGACAACTCTGTCTGTTAATTGGCTCATGTGACCTAACATGTGTTTTTTTGATTTCTGTGTGTGCACCGTGAATCCTAGGATCCCAGGGAGCATTTTTTTTTTAAAAAATGTCAATTCTCTATTTAGGATTACCCAATGGCACACATTAATAAAAAAGTATATTATTATGAAAATGGTTTATTTACATGAAGCAGGGTTTTACATATGCGCTGCTTTATGCAATATCTTTTTAGAGAGACCTACATTATTTGGGGGTATAGTTTTAATTTAAAAAGAGGTATAGCCGGGGGGCCGTGGCTAGCCGAGCGTTGATGTGGACGTGTTCTGGGGAGCTCCTGGGTTCCAAGCAGAGTTTCCTCCCAGCTAACTGCCTAAATCTGCAATCACCTGGGCTCCCCGGGGCTGCCTGGATAACAGAAGAGCAGACGGATAAAGATCCTGCCGAAATCCAGTCTCCCGGCACGGAGTGAAGCCGGAGCACAGTGAGACCTAACTGCGCAACGGAAGCCGCGGCCTAAAGTGCGGACAGTTCCCTGGGTGCGGCCATCCAAGCGCGGAGGCTACGATCAGATCCGGTAGCAGTTGGCAGCGATACTGTGTCCTGGGGTGAGTGACTTAAGAGCCCTGGAGGCCCTCATTTAAGAACACTACTCCTTGAATAGACCCCCAGATACCACCAACACACTAAGAACTTACAGCACCCAGTTACACTGCTGCAACAGAGAGCCTCCTCCATACAAGGCACTGGTGGTTAAAGGAGACACAGGTGAAGGGGCATGTCTACATCTGGGAACACAAGATCCCATTATTATACCTAAGTAGCAGCACTGTGGAGTTACTATTTGGGACTGCACCTTCTGTAAGTAACTACCTGTATCTACAGCTTCGACAATTACTGGCCTATTGTGTAGTAGGGCTGGCAACTAAAAGAGACCACTATTCCACTCCTTAAAGGGCAACTACTACTCTGAATTCATGACCTTTCTTACTAGCCCAAGCAGTAACTGGAACAATATTTGTTGTGCAGACAATAACACTAAACCTATCAATATGAAAATTTGAATTTTCGCATCAAGTGGTGGATCCAGGCACCATCAGACATCCTGCTTGTACTCCCTCCTCTGACTCTAAACAGCAAAAATATAACACAAGTGTGGTGGATCATTTTATTGAATACAAAGTACTATAAAAATGGGAAAAAAATCTCAGAAACAAAAATCCGACACAGCCGCAAAGCTGGAACGATTCGCAAGAAAGGCGTGCCAGGGCCCATCACAAGAATACGACAGCACTTCACCCCCATCATCTCCGGCTTCCCCTCATATGGAACAAGAGGCAAGGGAACAAACCGCATCTGAGCTACTGGCTGCAATAATGGAAAGCCGAACCACAACAACGGCACAACTTGAAGAAATAAAGGTTGATCTCTCTCATGTGAGGCATGATCTTCAAAACATTAGAGAGCGCACTACCGAGCTGGAGACGAGGGTCTCTACCCTGGAAGACACAGTGACCCCTATTCC
>JAMBMQ010000042.1:121496-133609 GCA_024363595.1 Xenopus borealis | reverse complement strand
CCAAATAGAGTGCACAAGGAAACATAATTATAAGAGGAGATCCCCCCCTTTTTTCTCTCTTGTTCTCCCCTTCCCCAGTTAACCCTTGTTTCCCCCCAATTACAAAAGAGAGTCCAATACAGGTTGCAAATCAAACTGCCTTGGCAAAGGTACCATTATACACTGTTGTAAGACAAATGTACAAATTACTAAAATGATGATGTCATACTTTATTGTAAGTTATTCCTGCATTTTATTAATACTGTACCACTAACGTGCAATTTGCATTACAAAACCTGTATACTGTAAAGTTTAAACTATGCATGAACAATCTCAATAAAACTTGAATTGTTAAAAAAAAAGAAACAATAGAATGCTACCTATATCTACCGATACAGCACTAACAATGGCCTATGTGAAGGGTGCCTTCAAAGGAACCCGATCAAAATTTTCCGTCCAGCCTGATCGACGAGCTGACCGATATCCAAGTCTTCTGCCGATATTGGTCTGCTCGTTTTGCACCAGAACCGGACAACTTACGAAAATTCATTTCGTACGATATTATCTGTGGGTCTATGGCCACCTTAATAGTCTATAACAGATAACACCATTACGTTGTACAGAGCTTATCTGCTGTGTAACCTAAGCCTTTTCTCCTTTGAATGGAAGCCCCATTGCTACACACAATATACAATATTAGTGTTTCTGAGGCAAACAGCAGTTTAACCAGTGCAGGGAACACTGCATTATTTTTTCTACTACTTTATAACACTAATTTTTTGATGCTGCTGATGATAAAAGGTCAGAATAAGAGCAATTCATAAACAAACCCAATTTGCAGGGAAATGCAAAATATAAAAAATGCACTACTGCAACCTAGGTTTTAAAGTGGACCCGTCACCCCCAAAAAAATATTCAAAATCCTATTTTATCACATTAGTCAAGCAAAATGAACATTAATTACACTATATAAATAATTTTAATCTTGTTTCCTTCAGTCTGGGAATTCATATTTATAGCAAGCAGGCAGGAGCCATTTTGTGGACACTGTTATTAAGACAAGCCTTGCATCATCTCAGAATCTTGTTTGCGCAGCAGAATGGGGGACCCGATGTCTATCCCCATGTCCTGGCTACACAATTAAATGGTTAAGAGAACTGGGGGAATGTGTGGGGAGCAGTGACATCTAGGAAGTGCTGAATGGAAAGTGAAAGTAATTAGCCGCCCCGCCTCTATGCCTAAGGCATAGAGGAGTGGCAGACAATATTTGATTGACAGCTGAGATTTTTAAATGAGCTTAAAACAGCTATGAATGCTTTAATAAAATTTGAAATTGGATTTAATGTTTAATTTGAAAAGGACTTTTCTTATACAGATTTTTGTGTAGGGGTGACGGGTCCACTTTAAAGCCTAGCAATAAATACCTGGGTACTTTTATTTGGTAGGCAGTGTTTAAGAGACAGGGTCTTGTAGCACACCAAACTGCACTACAGGCAAAAGGAAAGTTGTTAAAAGCCAGACTGATATCAGCAGTTCATTAGAATACATATCTATGAACAATAGTAAATCAATACTCAACCTTTTTGACTCCCAGGATGTCTTCAATGAGAGTAGCTGTTTGCAGGAAAGTCTTCTTGTT
This sequence comes from Xenopus borealis, assembly GCA_024363595.1. NCBI lineage: Eukaryota > Metazoa > Chordata > Amphibia > Anura > Pipidae > Xenopus > Xenopus borealis. The sequence goes on along the minus strand of JAMBMQ010000042.1, from coordinate 131,991 downwards.
TGTCATTAATGTAAATAAAAACAACACAAAGTCGTTTCTCTCCGCCAGTCTCTTTGTAACACCTTCAGTCTATAGGGGGTATCATCAATGGAAAAAAGAATATCACAATGCTAATTAATTCATCTATCAACAGAAAACATTACGCAAACACACACAGAATTCTGCTGGTTTTTGAGGGCAGGTAGTAGGTGCCCAGGGACACAAAGCAAACAGGAAGGCAAGGGGATCTAGTAGCTAAAGTAAAAGCACAAACAAACATTATGCCATCAGCCTGATAGAGAGATTGTTGTACTTACCATTAAATCTTTTTCTCTTGTCCTATATTGGGGGACACAGGCACCTTGGGTATGAAGATCCTGCGGGAGACTGGACACTAACTTGTTAAACTCCTCCTCCTCCTGTCCTGGGTTCCATCCCCTGCCTCCTCCTACAATCCCCAGTTTCAACCGAAGGAGTATAATAAACCCAAAACCAGAAGAGAGGAGCTCTACCCTCACAAAACATTATAATTAAAATGCTCCAACCTGGAGATTTTGAACAAAACTAATTTATTTATAAAATTTTAATTATTTCAGTGTCTATACAGGGAGTGAAGGCCTGTGTCCCCCAATATAGGACAAGAGAAAAAGATTTAACGGTAAGTACAAAAATCTCTCTTTCTCTTGCCTAATTGGGGGACACAGGCACCTTGGGGATGTCCTAAAGCACCCCTGAGGGTGGGACACTGAACCCCATGGTGTTTAACTAATTACAGTCTGTAACACCTTCCTCCCGAAGCGTGTAAATGTGTGTAACGAAGCCCAAGGAGCTGCTTTACAGACTTGTTCTGCTGTTGCTTGATGTCGAACTGCCCATGACGTGCTTAGGGAGCGTGTGGAATGGGCCTTCACCAAAGGTGGTGGTTGTTTCCCTTTTACTGCATATGCTCTGAGAATGGTAGCACGAATCCACCTGGATAGCATAGTCTTCGATGCTTTGGAGCCACATCTTGGCCCACTGGGAATGATGAATAAAGCCTCTGTTTTCCTAATCTCTGTGGTAGCTCGTAGGTAGCGATCGATTGCTCTAACCACATCCAGGTTGTGTAGCCTACCTTCCGCCGGACTCTTGGGATTCGGACACAGGGAGGGAACTACTACTTCCTGGTTAAGATGGAATTCCGATATAACTTTTGGCAGGAAATCCGGTGTGGTTCTGAGTACCACCTTGTCTTTGTGTAGAATAGTGAAGGGTGATTTGCACGATAGTGCAGCTAACTCTGAGACTCTCCGTGCTGATGTAATTGCCAGAAGAAATACCGTCTTTTCGGTGAGTGTAGGCAACGGAATATGTTCCAACGGTTCGTATGGGTTGTCCTGTAGGACTGAAAGCACTAGGTTGAGATCCCATGGTGGAACCGGACAGCGATAAGGAGGGATCATTCGAGTCGCTCCTTGCAGGAAAGTTCTGATGTTGCTCGTTCCCAATGGCTGAGCGGGAGGCAGATCAGGTATTAACCTCCTTCCGACTTGTTCCACCCCGTTATGCTATGCTGCATATCAGGGCTGCGGTAGGAAGATGTCTGCCTGAAGCGGAAGTGTGCGCGGAAGTGGTGGAAAGCACGCGCAGCTGAATAGGATCGTGTGCGTTTCACGCTGGAACGCAAGGGGCCATGCTGCTAAGGGAGGAATGGGAGGGAGCTTGTGCAATTCCTTGTCTGCCCTTATCCTCCGTACGTCTCTATAGGGGGTAAGAGGTGTACTCACCCATAAACCAGCTGTTCTAAGCCCTTGTACCATAATCTCCTAGTCTGCTCCAACACGTTATATGCAGCGTACCGCATATATATTTGTGCAGAGTTATACACCCATAAGGTGGACTGCGCCGCTGCAGACCTCCGTGGAGCGGGAAAACGGCGTCAGGAGATAGGAGCAAGCCTGCGGACTTCCGTAGAGCGGGAAGGCTGAAAGGGTAGAATGGTCAGCTGGAGAGGCGCTAGAATAAATCTTTGGCCCCGGGATGTGGCATGATCGAAACAAGTAGTACTGATCAATTGCTCCAGCCACTAAAAAGTGTGTCTTCTCCTTCTGAGGACACTAACGAAACTGGGGATTGTAGGAGGAGGCAGAGGATGGAACCCAGGACAGGAGGAGGAGGAGTTAAGTTTAACAAGTTAGTGTCCAGTCTCCTGCAGGAGACCCCCAATTAGGCAAGAGAAAATATAATGATATGTATGAAGGTCTGGCCACAAAACAGGGAACACACAAATATCCTTCTATACAGACAAGTGGAACTAATCATAATCTATATACACACACAAACAAAGACTATGGGACAGGAATAATAGCAAATGCAAGACTTACACATATACATGTGTTGTAGAGGATACTTAAACAGTCCTTGATCAATTCATCGCTGACTGGAAATGAGACGGAAGATACATTAATAGGGTTCCTGTCATTGACAAATGTAGAAACTCAAGGGGGTTACAGAAAGAGAGGCGGAATCATGGGCAAAGAAGGTGCAATAAAGAAAGTGAATGCAGAAAGCTTGTTCTCACTTTTCTGTTTCTTCTTCTGTGGGAAAAGGCTCGGCCTCATAAGGATCTCTACAAGGAGCTGTAGGGAAATAAAATTTAATCAGTGAAGTTTTGTTATAGGCTATTTAGTTTGCAATAAGCACTAGGGTAGCTGTGCTGATGCATTGCCACACGATAAAAATGCAAGACAGAGGCTCGAAAACAGTGCTCTAGATTCACACCAGTCAAACAGTAGCGATAGACAACTAATCAATCCAAGGGGTTACTACTTCCATGGAGTCAATGAATTCTACTTTACTCATGTCTGTCACATAATGCCATGGGTGGTTAACATTTGTAGTTCCAGTTATTCATGTAACACTGCCTACCAGGAACTGTATCCTTTTAAAATGGCATGACCCAGTTACAAATAATTCCCAGAAAGTTGCATTCCCTAACTGAATTTAGCTATGGTTGTCAGTTTTATTCCAATTGCATCCAGCACACCTATTTTATCCACAGGAACTATCATCTACTATATAGTTTTACCAAGCAGATGCCTGTAATTTCCGTGAAGTTCATACTTTGGGGAGTCCTACTTTGGTGTGCAGTTGCTGTGGTTTTGCCCATGTTACAGCAGCATTATATACAAAGAGCAGACTTACATCTACTCCACCGAACAAATCAAACGTGTAGGTGTTGGGGTATGGGAGCTCGGGATTTGGCTTCTTTTCATCAGTCACGATGGCCATTGCTTCCATGGAAAGAAGAGGAGAAATTTCCTGTTGGGAGGAAAGGGAACAAACATGAACACTATATGTTAAAGTGGACCCGTCACCCAGACACAAAAATTTGTATAATAAAAGTCCTTTTCAAATAAACATGAAATCCAATTTCAAATTTTTATTAAAGCATTCATAGCTGTTTTAATCTAATTTAAAATTCTCAGCTGTCAATCAAATATTGTCTGCCACTTCTCTATGCCTTAGGCATAGAGGTGGGGCAGATAATTACTTTCACTTTCCATTCAGCACTTCCTAGATGCCACTGCTCCCCACACGTTCCCCCAGTTCTCTTAACCATTTAATTTTGTAGCCAGGACATGGGGATAGACATCAAGTCCCCCATTGTGGTGCACAAACAAGATTCTGAGATGATTCAAGGCTTGCCTTAACAGTGTCCACAAAATGGCTGCCGTCTGCTTGCTAGAATTATGAATTCACAGACTGAAGGAAACAAGATTAAAATAATTTATAGTGTAATTAATGTTCATTTTGCTCGACTAATGTGATAAAATAGGATTTTCAATTGTTTTTGGGGTGACGGGTCCACTTTAAAGGTGAAGATGGCTCCCACTCCAAGCAATGAAAGGAAGGGACCTTCATCCCACTTGTACCATATGATTAAAAAATTACTACAACTCAGCAAAGAATAAGGCTAGATATGCTACACCCAATGTTTGATAGCAGCCAAAGACATGATCTACATGGAACCCAGATACCGGTTGTGATGTCATTAGAGAGAACCAGATCTATGCGGTATTCTAGGTGCCGACCCTAGTCTATTTAAACTTCAAGATAGATCTCGCCCATTACTTATGTCCAGGGCCGCCATTAGAAATTACGGGGCCCCGTACAACAAAATTTTTGGGGCCCCCTGGCGCCCAAGCCCCACCCCTGATCCCGCCCACTCCACATCACAGTTAAAAGACCACACAGACATCATAGCTAAAAAAGCAACAACCCACACACAAAAGTTATAAAAAGCTATTGATGGTCAGGGCCCCCCTAAAAAAAAAATTGGGCCCCAAAATATATTTTTTAAAAACATTGGCAACAGGGCCCCCCTTACAAGTTAAAAAAAGACTGGGGCCCCAAAAAATATAATAAAAAAAAAAACATTGGTGGCAATGTCAGCTCCTTTCGTGACATCTGGTATTTTCATCGCTTTAGGACTTCAGTGTTGGCTCCTTCATGACTTTGGGTCTTTCCACCGTTTCCGGACTTTGCGTCTGTTCCACACTTCCGCATTCAAGACATCAGAAGTAGCTGCACGGGCTTGGTGCTCGTGAGGGGAAAAAATGTGGCACTGCCGGGCCCCCCTGGCCCGGGACACTTGTTCCCCCTGTCAGCAGCCCTGCTTATGCCCCTGATGAAGCCGAGCAGCCAGAGAAACACATAGGGTGGTATAGGTGGATGGTAGTGAGAGTAGCTCCCACTTGTTCCGAATGTAGATAGGTAAGAATTGCGAGAGAGGGACCTATGGAAGGGAGGGAATGGGCACTTGGCTAACATAAGTTTATGAACTTTAAAACTACTTAATATGGATACCGCTGATCCACCATATGCATTTTTAAAATATATGTCATTTTAAGGACAAGGTACGGCACAGTTTAGTATGTGACAAACAGCAAGACTTTTTGTTCATGGGCAGCAAGTATTACTGTAACACTGATTAAAGTTTTAGCAACTTTGTTGCAATCATTATCTGAACTGGTTCGATTGTAGCAACAGAAGGAAGTGTGTCGAGTACACAGTTTATCCTAGTTTGCATCAATTTTGAAAGAAGCAGCAGCCCGAGACAACCATAGCCCTTTAGAATGTATTCATACTCGACAGCATCCAAAACAGTAGGGGCAAAGATAAGAGATGCATCATTAAATGTATCAACTCAGAACAGTTTACAGAGTCGGCGACCCCCCCCCCCACTCCGGGAAACGGTCACACAGAAAATAGAGAATAACTGGACAAAGTCTTTATTTCTGGGTTATTTTATCTGAAACCAGGTGATATGCTACAAGGGACTATGACAGATGTTACCATACTTTCCACTGATATTTTGATGACTATTGGCCCATAAGCAACCTAGAGCACACACTGACCACACGCAGTACAAATGGCATGCAAAATGGTCTAACATCAGAAGATGATGTGGCATGGATTATTACTGCAATAGGGCTGCTGCATCTGGTACGGGATATTCAGTACATATACATATATATGTGCATGTATATGTACTGAATATCCTATTTATATAGATATTCTTTTTTTAAGACTTCACTTCTCCTTTAACACAGCCAAGCACTTACCTTTAATATGCTCTGGCACTGCGAGAAGTCACTGTTAGGCTGGCTGCACTCATACAGTTTGTGCAAGAGCAGTGGGATACCATTCCATTTGGCCTTCCTATCCCATTCTTTCAGCAGGGCCTCTGTAATCTGCAATGATTAAAGATCTTTAGCAGGTTGCACTGATGGGATGAAAGACATCTCCATTCATTCAGGGAGTAAATTTGGCACATCTTATTGTGGTGTTCTCTCTTCTGTTTCCATCTTTGGTTTCATGCTGTGAGGAACATACTGGAAGTGAATAAACACAGGTATAGGACTGGTTATTCAAAATGCTCGGGACCTGGGGTTTTTGGATTTGTAAATGTATCCAATGGTGTTGCTTCCAATAAGGATTAATTATATTGTATTTTGGATCAAGGTAATGTTTTATTATTACAGAGAAAACAAACCATTTTTAAAAATGTGGATTATTTGGATAAAATAGAGTCTATGGGAGATGGCCTTTTTGTAATTCGGTGCTTTCTGGATAACGCGTTTCCGGATAACCGATCCTATACCTGTATAATCAAAATAATATGATACATTGATTACAAAGGGGTGCAATAATTAGCAGCTAAATTGCCACTCCCTGGCATCACCAACATCTACCACAAAGTGATGCATTTATATGCCAAGTGAGTGCATACAGGGAGGGGTGATTGGCCCACTCTAGGACTAACAGATGGGATTCAAAAAGAGAGGAGGAATTGCCCTAGAAGAATTACTGATGAAAAGTCTAATAAAAAGGAGATTGTGTACTCACCATTAAATCTCTCTCTCTCTTCAGTCGCTTGGGGGACACAGGGACAGTGGGGTATAGCTGGCACCACTAGGAGGCAGGACACAAAAAAAATTGAAAACTAATCCCTCCTCCTCCTCCTGCTATAACCCTCCTTTATAGGCAGGAATACTCAGTTCATACCAAAGGAGAAAACAGGAGGTTAATGATGAAAACAGATAACTGATAACTATTTACAAGAAACAGAGTGTTGAGTCAACAAAATCTGAAGGCCAGATAAGCCTCTATCCAGGGAGGGAAGCCCTGTGTCCCCCAAGCGACTGAAAAGAGATTTAATGGTGAGTACACAAAATCTCCTTTTCTCCAGGTCTGCTTGGGGGACACTGGGACAGTGGGGACGTACCAAAGTTGTCCCCTGGATTTAAGAGCGGGAAGTAGAGGCCTATGTGGAACAAGCCACCGCAGCCTGAAGAACCTTCCTGCCATAGCGGGTGTCAGATGCCGCAAAGGTGTCAAACTGGTAAAATTTGACTAAGGTATGTTTGGATGTCCACGTTGCAGCCTTGCACAATTGCTCTGCGGAGGCTTGATTACGGAAAGCCTAGGACGCACTCATTCCTCTAGTGGAATGGACCCTGACTGAACCTGGGGGAATCTTACCCTGTGAGGAGTAGGATTTCTGGATGACCTGTCATATCCAGTGAGATATGGTAGTCTTATTAGCTGGTGTGCCCTTGAGAGGACCTGAAGGAATGATAAACAAGGAGTCCGATTTACGGATGCCCTCTTCCCGGTGCAGGTAGAACTTGAGCTCCCAAAAAAAATCGAGAGTGTGAAGTGGGCCGAGGTCAGGCCGAAGAGCTCTGAATTGAAAATGGTAATTTTCTATGGTTCAACCCAAAGCACCCCCAACTAAGAAGTATTCCAGATACTAGGATCTGGGCGTCATGGGGAATCAAATACATTGGAGATGTCATAGCCCAGGGCAGACTTCTACCTTTTGCAGCCTTGCAGGAGAAATTTACTCTCCCACATAGCATGTTCTTCAGGTACTTGCAACTGAGGCATGCCATTCAAACCCAGTTCGGAGGAGCAGAGATAGACACTGTACCCAACCAATTGGAATGAAATCTACACCGACTTACTTTAGAAAAACACTCATCCACTTTTTACAATAAACTCCTCAGAACAAATAAAGATCCTTTACCTAAAGCGAGGGAAAAATGGCTTGAGGACATACCCAACTATAGACACTGAAACATGGATGGAAATCCTTGAGTCAGTATATACCCATCTAATTAGTGTCTGGGATAAGATGATTCAATTTAGATTTCTACACCAAACTTACCTGACACCTCACAGGCTACATAAAAAACAATACCATTCCAGAACTGGTTCGGAGACTGCTATGACTGACCTGAGAGATTCCATCTTGAATCTCCATGGTCGAATGAAGGTATAGAGTTCCTTGAGGTCTAGAATTGGACGGATCCATCCTTTTTGGGGACCACAAATATTGGAGTAGTAGCCCTGAAATAGTTCGAGTGGAAGGTGATGATGACGTCTGATTGGATCAGCCTGTCAATTGCGTCTTGAAGCGCTTGAGTCTTGTCACCCCTGAGGAAATCTGGACATGAAGAAATGGCGTGGCGGGAGAGATACAAATTCTAAGTGGTATCCTTGACAGACGACCTCGTGAACCCAGGAGTCTTGTGTTAAAGTCTTCCATGAATAGGCAAACCTGAGAAGCCTCTCCCCGGTATCATCTGGAGGAGGGGGAAATCGAGTCATGCAGACGTGGGCTTACCGCGCGGCTTGGTGGAGGGTTTGCAGGACAGCCAGGGTGTACGTGTCTTGTTGCTGAAACGTCCTCTACTGGCAGTATAATGTCTGGTGGGAGACAATCTCGCACCCCTGTGCTGTGAGCCACGAAAATTTCGGTCCCGGTGAACGGAGAGGCGAGACCTAGGTTGGGGTAATAAGGTACTCTTACCCCCTGTGGCCTGACTGATAATTGTGTCTAGGTCCAGCCCAAATAGAAGATTTCCTTTGAAGGGAAGTGAGGCGAGAGACCTTTTGGAGGACAAATCTGCAGTCCACAGCTTCACCCAGAGAGATCGGCGGCCCGCTACCAGGGCTGAAGTTCTGCTAATGACTATAGTGTGTTGAGAGAAGCTTCATTTGCGTCCTTGATCTGTGAAGCCAAATGTAATAGGTCCCCCGACATAAGGAGTCCGACCAAGATTGAACGGCTCTACTTACCCAAGCCGAGGCAAGGACTGGTCGTAGAGAAGTACCGGAGGTGGACAAAAAGGAATGCAGGATACATTCAAGCTTCTTGTCCATGGAGTCCTTGAAGGAAGCTGCATCAGATACTGGTAAGGTGGCATTTCTGGATAACGAAGAGACTGGTCCGTCCACTGACGGTGGGGATGCCCATTTATCCATAAGATCCTGAGGAAAGGGATAAAGTTTTAGAAAACGGTGACTGGCCTGAAAACGTCTCTCTGGTTTGTCCCACTCTTGTTGGATGATTTGCTCAAGTTGAACATGGGAGGGGAAGAAAGGAGAGCGTCTACCGTGGCGTTTAAATAGGGAAGAGGAAGAACTCAAACTAGTTCCAGGTTCTTCTAAGTGTAGAGGCTCTAAAAGAGTGGAAATGAGGGAATCTATGGCCTCAGAGGATAGTTTTGGGGAATCATCTTCCTCTTGTTCAGAACTGTGGGATAGTTCGCCATCAAAGAGAGCAGGGTCATCTCCGGAGTCAGGTAGTGGAGAAGAAGTAGCAATGGAATCCTGTTCGCTCTCGTTGTCAGACGGGGAGGGGGCTCAGCGTTTAGATGGCTTTGAACAAGGATTGTCAAGCCGAGCTAGCAATTTGTCAAGGGATAGAGCCAGTTTAGGAATTCTGGATGCTAATTGGGAAGCCCATTCTGGGGGAGGCTGAAGGGCCTGGGTGGAGTCCCTGTCCTGGGCTGTTAAGTCCCCTTGGGAAGGTTGACTTACCGGAGGGCAGGCATTTGGATTTTCCGGAACGGCCTCAGGTGGTTTGCACTTGGAACACAATGGATCTTTGTGACCAGATGGCAGGCGTTTGCAGAATTTGGCACAAGCTTAATATTTAACTGCTGCCCTGGAAAAGAGATTATCACCTGTTCCTTCAGACATGGTGTACACAAGTGAATCTGTAAAATATAAATTTGTGATATTAAGTAAAGGAACTGTAGAGGAGAGTGTATGGAGGGTGAGGGAGCCCTGGAAGGTCTGTGCAACCATATGGCACAAGCTATACTCCCCCGGTCGCCCTTGGATTGTGCCTGGAGGGGACTGTTAAGATGAAGGTGCCTGGGCGCGCTGATAAGGAGTGTATCCTCATGTACTGCAGAGTTCCTTTTTCTGGCAGTCAGTAGCATGTTGCAGAGAGCGAGAGTGTGATGCCCCTTTAGGAAGAACGTGCCCCTCCTTAGTGAGAAGCGCCTCTGATATGCTCACTTCGGGCAACAGGAAGGAAGTCAATGGGGAGGAATTGCCCCATCAGTAGTGACGCACACTTTTGAGAAAGCGTGCCTCCCTGACCCAGAAGACCTGTTGCAGCAGAGCGGGAGGAGCGCCGCTTGCACCGGTCCACCTCCCTTATGGCAATGAACGAATGGGCCTCAGGTGCGCAAATCCCCCTGCTTCCCAGGTTTTCTTACCCCCAAGTTGCCGAGTCCCCTCTGGCCTGGAAGGGGTGGGGGACCCAGACTGAGGTCCCAATAAGTAATGGGAGAGCCAGGTATAGCTTACCTGTTGTCCTAGTCTGAAGACTCCTGTTTGCCTGTCAGGCACTCAACCCCATAAACGAGAAGGGGGAGAGGAATCAGTCTGGGTGATTATAATCCCAGAGGCATCCTTGTTGGAGATATATTGCTGAAGGCAAAGCACGCAGTTGTGGATGCCCAGTCTTATCTCAAAACTTCCAGTTGAATTGCTCAAGTTGATAATAAAAATGGAGAAAGAAATAATAAAATAAAAGTCTAGGCTCCTGGCTAGGAGCTCCATGTCCTAACCTCCTAAGAACACAACGAAAACTGGGTGTTCCTGCCTATAGAGGAGAGGTATAGCAAGAGGAGGAGGGATTCGTTTTCTATTCTTTTTTTTTTTTTTTTTT
>JAMBMQ010000042.1:110767-121441 GCA_024363595.1 Xenopus borealis | reverse complement strand
TTTTTTTTTTTTTTTTAATTGTGTCCTGCCTCCTATTGGTGCCAGCTATACCCCCACTGTCCCTGTGTCCCCCAAGTAGACCTGGAGAAATTATTGCATGAATAGCAAATATTTACACATAGTAATCATACCCCCCCATTTTTTAGTCCTCTTTTCCAATGTAAACAATCCCAACCTGATCAGCCTATCTTCTGCACAAGATATTCCATTCCCTTTATGAGTTCAGTTACCTTTCTCTGTACTACTTCTGGTTTCCTAATGCCTTTTTTGCATATTGGATACCAAAACTGTACTGCATAATCTGTAAAGCACGGTAAAGCCCACCAGCTTAAAAGGCAGAATAACATTCCCTTTTTGTGGATCCAAACCTGTATTCTGCTGCAAGGCTCATGCCTTCCACAGAGCATGGCTATCTGTAATGTTTTAAACTTCAATCTGTTAAATGATGGGTCATGCATATAGTAGCAGGCAAGAACAATCCCTGTTGTTTCCTAAGTGACAGCCTGCATTACAAATTAAATATGCTTTGCCCCACTAAAAGCACTGCATGCCAGTTTAGCTTGATAAGAGTAGCCTATATTAATATATTTGGGCCTACATGTAGTTTGGGTGTCTGCCATCTGTCTGGCACTGCCTACTTCCTTTTATTCAAACACAAAATAATTGCAATATGCACCTATTATTACAGGAAAAACCATAAAGCGGAGACTTCACAAAATAAAATCTACACATCAGGACACATGCAAACAAAAACTACCCCAAAACTGAAACTTAGATACTAATAAAGACAACCCAAAATATAAATGAAAGAGCCTTATTGTGAAATTGTGAAAATGAGAGTAACTCAAACAAGCCTCACAATCAAAGTATATAATAAAAATCTCTCCGCAAACCATCAATTTTTTTTACTTGTTGCAAAGCTGCACATTTTTGTAGTAATGTAAAGACAAAGCAATATGCAGATTTACAGACAGACACGGAACCTGGAAACTGATATAGACCAGCACACCACATACATGGAGATGTTAGAAATATATATCTATATACTGGAATGTAAAATAGACAGGACCTGAGACACAAATGCTCCATTGCTCTTGGATAGGGTTGCCAACTGGCCAGTATTTTACCTAACTTGCCAGTAAAAATGATCGATCCCAATGTTATTAATAGGGGATAAATATATAGGAAGGCCAGCATTTTTTTCCAAGAAAAGGTGGCAACCCTACTCTTGGAGGAAGCCAGTCGGTGGTGACGAGGGGGTGCAGAAGCGTGCAACAGGGAAACCGAGGCGTGTGCATTGAATTTTAAAAGACATTAAGGGACTCAGAGCAGTATCTGGAGACAATGTATTGTTTTAAAAGAGGTTTTACTGGAAAAGTTTTGGAGTGCAATATTACTGTTTATTAAAACTTTATAAACGGTTCTGAACATCATTTTATTTACCCACTAAGGATATAAGAAGATTAGAAGGCAGATTGAAATTCCACTTATAATCAATGCCTATATCTACTCATGTCTTAGGAGTATAATCAACTACCAAAAATACCACAATATGTGGGCTCTTTTTACCATAATCTGTTTTCACGAATTTAATCAGAATTGCACGGTTGAGGAGAATCAAACATTCACTCTAATATTTGTGAATTACTTTGGAATGCTTTTTAAGATGGTGCACATAAATGTTATGTGAAAACCATGGGTGTGAATAAGCACAAACAAAAAAATCTTTTTACATTTATGCAACAACTTTATTGCAAATACTACACTATTTTTTTTTTATCTGTTTGTTCCCCCTCAACATCCTTGGTCTTTTGAGGTATATAGCAATCTAATTGCAAAAAGTGCCCAGCTGATATTAAGGGACAAATATATGGATATACAGACAGGTAAATTAAAGATGGGGAAAGACATATATTATTAATAACATGTATTTCTATAGCGCCAACTTATCACATGCGTCTCTGAGATGCCCAGGCTTTGCCCTTCTAGACAGCAGACAAGTTCCACAGGGCTCTATCTATGGCATAATAATGTCATCACAACCTGGCCATCTAATGGTCGGATACCTGGTCCACTACCCGGAGACAGACAGGAGCAACTATATGAGGAGTGGGGGTAGCGATATGTGGGAAGTGACCATTGCTTGAAGGATGGGGGGCACATTGGGGGGGGGGTGTAATGGAGCTCACTGATATGCAAGAAGCAGCCGTCCAGCTGTTTTATATTACAACAGAAGTGGGATTTGAGGGGTAATTTTATCAGCAGCAGGAAGGCAACCCTCATCGTGGTAACAGAGCCTAGATAGAGAGAAGCAGGAGAGTGTAAGTCCATATAAAGAGCCAGGTAGCAATAATACATAAGGAAGACAGGCAATACAGGTAACCATAGAAATATAAAGGCAGGTAAGCGACAGATAACTAGATATTACAGGCCCCACAGCAAATTATTTTTCAGGCCCCCAAAATGTCTAGAAGTTGATCTGTTTTAACATTGTTTATGGAAACTGTATATGAATTAGGGCCTCCTGGGGCCCCTCTGCAGCTACAGGGTCTCCTTCCTGTATAGTTACGCCCCTGGGCAAGAGCGCAAAGCACAGGGGATGTGAACAGACAGCCGTGGGGCGGCATATACATTATAAACAAACAGACAGGAGGCACTCCGGTGCAAGCTCCAGTACCTGGGATCCCCGGGTGAGGCCGCACCCCGTCAGCTGTCCCCGCCGAACCCGAACAAGGATATTTCCGGGCCGGCTACTTGTGCTAAGGCGGGGGTACGCAGCGCCAGCAACAGCCATGGTACCAACCGCTGCCAAGGAAGGAACTTCGGGCAACTAAGACAGCGCCACCCGAAGGCTCCAGCCACCACCAAATCAAAAGGCTAGAAAGCTGGGCATTCTGGGTAAGGCGCCCCTCGGAAGTGCCTTGTCCGCGAAGAATGACGGGAAACGCGCTGCCCGGAAGTGACTCCTCACAAGGGCATGCTGGGATGTGATATACCCGGAAGTCGTGAAATCTGTGAGTTTTCAGTGAGAGAAAACCTAGAGTAACTTACTGACAGTAGCTTTGTATATGAATATGATGACAGCACAGCTGTGAAAACAGCTATGAAACAGATTGAGAATGCCGCATGAGGCATACACGTAACGTAGTTGCCACACTTATAACTAAGACGTCACTCTGATAAGCTCCTCCCTGCATAGACTGATCACATGACCTAGTTATTATTATTTTAATTTCTTGTGCTGGTGCCTGGTGGGTTACTAGTGCACTAGTTTGGGATCGTTCCATCTACCAAGGTAAGCAATGCCTTTCACCGGCCGATAAGCCACGATGCACTTCCCACCCCACTCAGGGTCCCATTATTATACCGACAGGGAGCTCCTATACACATGAGTCACTCACCGGGCAATGCATTTGGGTTCATCATCAGACAATGATGGCTCAGTGGAATGCCAATTCCACTGAGCCAATGCCAATGGGATTCTGAACTTTGTAAGAGACCCCTGTACTAATCTGAGGCCACATAGCTGCACTGACAAGAGACCCCTGTACTGATCTGAGCCCCTATAACTGCACTGATCTGAGCTCCCATAGCTGCACTGACAAGGGACCCCTGTACTGATCTGAGTCCCCATAGCTGCACTGACAACGGACCCCAGTACTGATCTGAGTCCCCATTGCTGCACCGACATGGGGCCCCTGTACTGATCCGAGTCCCCATAGCTGCACTGACAAGGGACCCCTGTACTGACAAGAGTCCCCATAGCTGACAAGAAACCCCTGTACTAATCTGAGCCCCCATAGCTGCACTGATAACTGACCAATATACTGATCTGAGTCCCCATAGCTGCACTCACAAGGGACCCCTGTACTGATATGAGCCCCCATAGCTGCACTAACAGCTGACCACTATACTGATCTGAGTCCCCATAGGTGCACTGACAACTGACCTCTATATTGATCTGAGCCCCCATAGCTGCACTGACAACTGACCTCTATAATGATCTGAGTCCCCATAGGTGCACTGACAAGGGACTGATTGTACACACCTAAACTGATATTGGCTCCTGTAGTTGCTGCACTAATAGTGCACTCCTACATTGTCTTGGGCCCAACATGCAGTATGAACCCCCCCAATGTAATATTATAAAGACATACATTTCAAAGTAGTTACACACATACAGAAATTTGTGAAGTTTCTCTCTTATAAAGCAGCCCTTATGCATCCTTGGTCATGCTGTGTGGAGAGGTTTGGAAATGAACATGCCCACTCTCCTGTGGTTCTAAATACAGTTATTCCTGTTTGTTTGTGCTACTGGCAGAGCATGGCAGGAGGATACGGAGTGATGGCAGACGATGGGACTATTGACTATTCTGTACATGAAGCCTGGAACGAGGCCACCAACGTGTACCTGATTGTGATTCTTGTTAGCATTGGTCTGTTCATGTATGCAAGGAAGTGAGTAGATCTTGTGTTTCAGTTTAGGATGGTGTGAGACTTTATTGCCTGATAACCAGGCATGTAAATATATTCTGTGGGAGGATATGACCATGTATTATTATTCTAATTATCATAGGTCCCTGATTTTAACATCTGCAAAGGATACAAGGATAGTTTTTATTCCTCTGCCCCCTAATCTTCCTTTCAACAGAATCTCTGTACCTATAATTGCCCTTTTAATTATATCCAACTTGCATGCAGTGTGTACCAATGATTCTGGTGGTGAGATTGGGGGGAATCAATGATCCAGTGGCACTTAGAGGACCTAAATATGGTTTTCATGTTTTATTTGTTTCTACTACTAATGCGGATCTCCTCTTCCAGAAATAAAAGGAAGATTATGAGAATTTTCACTGTGCCACCTACAGCAGAGAGCTCCACAGAGCCAAATTTCTACGATGACATGAAGAAAATTCGCTTGCGTCAGCAGCTTGAGATGTATTATATTGGTGAGAATCTTGTGTTCAGTGTGTCACTAAAATCTTATTAAATCATGGCCATTTAGTAAGGGGTTGATTTTAATATAATTTAGCCTCCAAGAGTGTTAGTGTTGTGGTGTACCTGTCATTGATCTATGTGCCTTACATATGGCCCTGTACATTCAGTGCTGCAGTGGGGACATTATATGTATATTCCTGGGTTCCATACGATTACTAATCACATCAGTGATGGTCTGCTTGTTTCTCAGTTTGTCTTTGTGTTGATATATAGCCAGAAAATTGACATTGTCCCTTTTTCTATTTATAGCTAGGAAACATGAACATAATAGTGACAGTATCCAACTCACAGTGGAATGAGGGATGTATGGACTGCAAATACATTTGCTATTGACAAAGAGAAACATATTTGGAATGTTCTTTTGTTCTGTGATTTCTAATGAACTTCAGCCATTCCCTTCTAGAAAAGACCATTTCCCATTAGCACAAATTCTGTTCCGTTTTGCAGTATGTGTAATGGATGGAAGTGGGAATAGAAGAATTTGGTGGAGCAGGTTTTTTTTCCATCAGGAAATCACAGCACCACAGTTGCCTTTAGAAACCTTGTTTTATTATTTACTTTTTTGCTTAATTGGTTCCTGTGTCTCCTTATTTTTCCTGGACTCATCTGCTGGGTGACATTTTGCTGTAGAGTATCACTAAAATTAATTCTGCTTGGAATAAACTGGGGAACAGTCATTTTGTTGTATGCTTTTTTCTTCTGTAAGGGCTCATCCAGACGAGATGGTGGGAGGTTGTTAATTGGTCAATGACCAATCACTAACCTCCTACACTGGCTCAGAGTACTTACATGGCTGAGTGCACAGCAGCCTTCTTTTGCTGCCTTGTTCCCATGAATCCTCTGTGCCACTTCGAGCCGTGCATAACTGCAATACAGTTCTTTGACTGTACCTGTGCAGAGCGCAGGATAATGTCCCAGGATTGGAGGTTAGGTATTAGTCATTGGGGATGTGTGTAGAGGATCCGCCGAGTGCAGCACCTGGGAGTCAGACCGGCATCACTCACATCGAGACGCTCCTCCAAAACCGCTCTGGCCGCGGCAAAATTCGCAAGAAGTAAGTAGTGTGGAGTGCGCTCTCAAATTGAATCCAAGGGGTCATCCATGTTAAAAAAAGGCTTAATTATTTATCTCTAAAAACATATAATAAATGCGGGCAGGGGAAAGCTTAACGCGTTTCGTGACAAACAGTCACTTCATCAGAAGGGGATGCTTATCTTCCCAGTGAATTTTGTATATCATGCCCTATATGTAATAAAAGGCATTAAGTTTGGGGCAGTAACCCATAGCAACCAATAAGATGGTTGCTTTTAAACAGGTGACCAGCAAGTGCTACCTGCAGATTGGTTGCTATGGGTTACTGCTCTTGGGCAAACCTTTTATTGCATAACCCCCATTGAGAATTAAATCATGGCAAGAAACAGGAACTATATTATGGTTTACATCAACATTTCTTCTAAAGGTCTTATCCCCCCCCAAATAAATTCCTAATAACACCCATGTGCACAAAGAAGTCCGTACAAGGGTGCGCACATTGTTTATTCAATAGCATTCTGCAGCAAACAGAATATGAATGCTTTGGCTTCTGCAGTCAGGGCCGCCATCGGGGGGGAACAAGGGGCCCGGCAGTGCTGCACCTTTCGAAGAGCCGGGCCCCCCTTGCGAGCGCCGAAGCCGTGCTGCCGAGTGCAATGTCCTGAATGAGGAAGTGCCGAACAGTCCTGAAGCGGCGATGTCACAAAAGGAGCCGACATTGTCCTGAAGCTGCGAAAAGACCCGAAGTCACGAAAACAGCTATAACTGAAGTCCTGAAGCCACGAGTTCAATTCTACTGACACCAATGTGTGTTTTTTTTCTAATCCTGTGATTTCTAATGGTGGCCCTGTCTGCAGTCCTATGTTATTTGGGCTACTGTTGGTGGTTGCCAAATCCACCAAAAGCTCTAGCACTAGTGCATATCATTGGAGAGGGATCGGGACATGTGTCGGGATTTATTGGTTCACAAATAAGACTCATTCCTGGTCAGGAGAGAGAGAACCAGTACTACAGACAATCCCACCCATGTGCCTACTTGGGATGAAATATTCAGAAATGGAAGAAAGATGAACATTTACTGAACAAAAGATGCACTACATATTTTGAATTCAAGACAATCTTTAAAGAGAATGTAAAGGCAAAAAAATTAAATCCCATTTTTACTTTCTTTAATAAAAAATAAATCTATCTCCAATATACTTCAATTAAAAAATGTTTACAGTGACCATTTTTATAAGAAACCTGGCTGTATGCAGTGAAATTCTCCCTTCATTTACTGCTGGGGATAGGAATTGTCAGACGGTCCCCAACTGCTATGCAGGGAAAAAGTCATAGTTTCAAACAGCAGGGGGGAGCCCCCCCACCCCCATCTTACTTCCCAGAACTCCAGCAGCTTTGTCTGTTTCCCTGTAAAACAGCCAGTGACTGTGTAGAGATTTGTATCCACAGACCCAGTGTAGTCTGTATATTCTGATTATTAATCAGTCTTGCTGTATTGGCTTCTATGGCAGATATTATTTGATTTGTGCTGATTTGATAATTTATGATAATCCCTAAACTTAACCCTCCCAACTGAGCCCAGACAACACTGAGCATGTGCAAGTCTTGATATTGCAGAG
This sequence comes from Xenopus borealis, assembly GCA_024363595.1. Taxonomy (NCBI): domain Eukaryota; kingdom Metazoa; phylum Chordata; class Amphibia; order Anura; family Pipidae; genus Xenopus; species Xenopus borealis. The sequence continues at coordinate 113,792 of JAMBMQ010000042.1, read as the reverse complement.
ATGTCTAACAAAGTTACAAGATGACAGCCCCCTGTGCCAACTTTGAAAGCATAAATCATTTGTCTTATTAGGCTTCTGGTGCAGTAAGTTCATGCTTGTATTTAGTATACAAAATACAGCATTTCTAACGTTATGCTATTTTAGACTTTAGTTGCCCTTTAAAACAAAATGTAAAAATCACTTTACAGGGCAAGATCAATTTTGAAGTCCTTGCAGTAAGCCAGCATTTATTCCAACTTTATTCCAAAGTGGATTTATTTTTCTTCTCCATTCTATCTGCAACAAAAGTAAGTAACGTAGCATTAGGCCTATTGATGCCAGCACATGCCGTGTCTTTTCCTCTGTCATTTGGAAAACACAAAGGGGCCTATTTATCATACAGTGGAAAATAGTTAAGAAACACCACCAATAATGATGCTCATAGCAACCAATCAGATCTTTGTTGTTTTCTGATTTGTTGCTATGGGCAACCTTTCCAATGATGTTTTTCTCCAATGTTTTACACTGCATGATATACAGTCCCTTAATTGTATAACATTTTATTAATGCTAAGCAGATAAGTGAGGATGAGATGGGTCATGCCCAGTTGCATTGCCCTAACTTCTCTTGTCTTTATGCTGCCCTACTTTGTATCAGCGTTGTAAAGGAGTGTGTCCCCAGCAGGATACTCCTGAAACCTAATGATCAGGCAAGCATATAATAACAATAAAATATAATGAACAATTTTTAAAAATGTATCACATTTGCCAAACAGTCATATGTCGACTGGACTATGACAGCTGGCCATTTAGTCATCATGTCTTGGATCATTCTCTTTTTGATGAAGTACAGCTACCAGTATCCACTAAGAGACAATAGGGAAGTAAAGAGAAGTTATCACAGAATTCCAGTGGCACAAGACCAGTGATCTGTAGATGTTGCATAGCTAGAAAAGTTAGATTAGCTGGAATGATGAGAGATGTAGTTCAATAACAGCTGAAGGCAACAGCCGAGACCAGTGTCATACCATGAAATATATTTGGTGCAAGGATTTCACATACAGAAAGGGTTACAAAGTGACATTTCCAACCTGTATACAAATGGCATGAATTTATAGTCTGGGTAGTAAGGAACTGGTTGCTGCTATATTTCCAGTGTGATCCAGACCCAACATAGAAACATAAATAGAAACTCCTTTAATCAAAAAAACCCTCCCAGTGAGGACCCCAGAAAGTGACAGCCTAATGAAACTAAACAATGCACCTGCAGCATCAGAAAATTAGATAACCTTCTCCAGGGATACAACAAAAAAACTGGCTGAATAAAGAACTGTATCTCTGCCACTTGTTCTGTCACAGGATTGTCAGGATTCTGATCTAGTTCAGCTGAGCACTAAGAATTCAGCCATGTTTTGCAAACCATTTTGGTGATTCTGGTGGATTCTGTACTGTATACTAGATTTGATGTATCCATAGAAAGTTATTAGATGAGGGCCTGTTCCAAAGATACAAGAACAAGGTATTCTATCCACCCATATTGACCCCTATGCTCCTCTGTCTACCCCTAATTCCAGCCCTGGTGATATATGGATGTAGTCATGTTCAAAGTACATAACCCATATTCTGGAGAGGTCCACAAAACGGTTAAACTGGATGAAGGAAGCTGAACTAAAGCAGGTGAAACCTGGCCAGATGTAGCTGATAGGAGAGGGCCATCATTAATCAAGAAAAACCTGCCCGAGGACTGAAAGTTTAGAACTAAATGGCTGGCTTGGGCAGCTGAGGTTAGAGGTTCTTTTGCCTTTATTTTTGTCTGATATAGGTTCTTTTTGGCCTCCATCCTTGGAGGATTGTGCTTTAGGCTTACTGTTACTTTTGACTGAGAAAAACTCCTTCACCAAGTCTTCCACTTCCCACTGCTCGTCAGAGTCTCTCTTACAGCAATGCAGAGCAGCAGGATCTATAGGGTGGGCCTCGGTGTTGAAAACATAGCCACCTGCCCCCAAGACACATTCCCCATACGGAGTTACTATAAGATCAGAAGTGGAGCCATCATTGTGGATAAAGTTGTCTGGATCAAACAGCAAATATAGGTACTTGATGGTTTCAGCCAGGAAGAATGACTCCATGCGGTTATCTAGCTTGTGGTCTCGTACATCTTTGATCTGTAAGGAGACTTGCATTGCATATTTTATTGGTTTTAAAAAGCAAAACAAAACAAGCAAGAAAATTTGTTAAATTAGCATTGAGGTGGTGTAATTTACAGTTTACAGAGGTGTAAAAGTTGCAGGTATTGCAGCAGAAAATTTTAAACATGGCTACAGCAAGGCATTGAGTGTCCAGGGTGATGCCTGTCACATAAGTTTCACCAGGGTATAGAGCAGAGTGAGGTTACAGCTCTATTAATTGTCTCCAGCAGGCCATTCCATATTTACTTTCACAAATGGTCTACCGATGGTCACTACAAGATCCATCCCTAGGGAATGGTATCTGGATGAGAGTGTGCAGACATGTTGATTCATTCAATAGACTTTAAAGAAATAATTAAGTCAGATATGGAAAGTGGTCAAATGCTTGCTGAACCAATAACAGTAATACACTGAATACCTGAAAACATATTTCAACTTAGACCTGTCTTTAGTGGGTCTAACAAAGTAAGTAAACTGCCTTAAAGGAGAAGGAAAGGTTAAAAATAAGTAAGCTTTATCTAACTTAAAATTTTCCTTATTATCCTGGAATGTAAGGGGCTTAAACGACCAGGTCAAGAGAAAATTGGTGCTAGACCAGGTCAAATCACTCGATGCAGAAGTAATACTACTGCAAGAAACTCACCTCACTGGGAGCAAGATTCTCTCCCTTAGACACCCATGGGTGGTATGGGCTTTTCATGCCACGTATTCCCCCTACACTGCTGGGGTATCAATCCTAATAAAAAAAATCGGTAAACTTCCAGCTATTAACTCTGAGATCAGACCCCACGGGTAGATTTAGAGTGGTGTGAAAAACTATTTGCCCCCTTCCTGATTTCTTATTCTTTTGCATGTTTG
>JAMBMQ010000042.1:97306-107620 GCA_024363595.1 Xenopus borealis | reverse complement strand
TAAGACCCCCTAACAGTACAGAGACCCTAGAAAACCATATCTTTTCAGAAAGTACACATTCTGTCGAATCCAATATGTGTAAATATGTGTTTCTACTGCAAATTGCCAAACTGTAAAGCGATGCTGAACGTAACAGTTTTTATCAAATTTCTGAAAATTGTCACAAAGCTTGAATTTTACCCAATTATATGCCCCACATTTCGTAATGTATCAGCATAAAAAATCCTATATATGAACGCCAGGGGTCTACTGAACACTTTGATGCCCAATAAGCACAGATATACCACACTATGTAACGCACGGTGATGCCCAAATGACAATAGTGTATATGAATTTTCACGGCCGACGCGCTGGCTGTTGCAATATAAGCACCCCGGTGTGTGTATTATGTGACATAAGACCCCCTAACAGTACAGAGACCCTAGAAAACCATATATTTTCAGAAAGTACACATTCTGACAAATCCAATATGGGTAATTATGTGTTTCCAACGCAAATTGCCAAACTGTAAAGTGATGCTGAACGTAAAAATTTTTATAAAATTTCTGAAAATCATCACGAAGCTTCAATTTTACCCCATTATATGCCCCACATTTCAGAATGTATCAGCATAAAACATCCTATATATGAACGCCAGGGGTCTACTGAACACTTTGATGCCCAATATGCACAGATATACCACACTATGTCGCACACAGATTACCCCAAATGGATATATAGCAGAGAAATTTTCCATGGGCAAAATGAAGTGACAAAGAATAGTGGAGAATAGTATAAAAATCACAAAAATCCAACAAAAACGAAAATCAATGACTTTTTTTTTTTGCCTAGTATAATCAGCAGTCAGAATGAAACTTTAACAATTTTAGCATGGCCAAATAGGTTTTATGGACATAAATAAGCGAACAACACCTGAAAAATGCAATAAAATGCCATAAAATTGCTAAATATGTACTAAAAATGTACCAAAATAACAAAAATTGCAATATAATCACCGAAATAAGGTAAAAAAAAGTATTGCGCAGTGCGATTAGCAAATATACTATTCACAATGGCAATAAAACATTTTTTTCAGGCAAAACAACACATAATGCAGTAAGGAAAAACAAAACCTATAAAATTGTGTAAGTGTATATGTGTGTGTGCACTAGGGAAATTGTGTGTTGTATGTTGTTGTGTGTGCGTGTGCAAGTATGCGTGAGTGTTGTGAATGTGTGAAACCCCCCAAAAATGTATGTATGTGTAAATCTACGTGTGTTATAGTGTAAAATGTGTGTGTTTGTGTGTTTTGTGTGTGTGTTGCAGTAACCTGTGTGTGAAGAAGGAGCAGGAGGGTCCCTGACGCGATCCGGTAAGTTGGGGCAGTTGGGGGGGTCCAGGAAGTAGAGGCAGCAGCAAGCACGTGCTCCTGCTGCTGCCTTTGTGGCCCCTGAGCGATCGCGCCCAAGGGCCTGCTCATTTCCCCCTCCTGCTCGTTGTCTAGGGGCGGGGGAATGAGCAGGAAGCCATGGTGCGGCTTTTCAAGCCGCTTCTTCGCTTCCAGGGAGGGAAATGCTGCAGATCATAGAATCTACGATCTGTGGCATTTCAAGTTACTTTGCCACAGATCGTAGATTCTACAATCTGTGGCATTTAAAGGGTTAATACAGTTTAACTGAGCATCTGGACACAGTAAGAAGCTCAGGGAATGCTCCTAATGCTAAGGCATCTAATTTAGCAGCCTTGATGGCAGATGTCTCTCTGGTAGAGGTATGGCGCCACTGCCACCCCTCACAATCTGGATTCTCCTGTTTTTCCACTACTTGTATGTCTCTATCAAGGTTAGATTTGATATTTCTCTCTAGAGGCCTTTTTTCAAACATACAAGGTGCCCATTATCAGACAAGAGGGATCTCTGACCATGCTCCGCTTAAAATAACCTGGTGCACTGGTCCCACTATTAAAGGTAATAGACAATGGTCCTTCAACCCGGTATGGCTCAATATCATAAATAACGATGTATCAATTGCATATTCCATCAATGAATACTTCTCCTTAGACCACACCCCAGTCATGCCCCAACTGTGTGGGAGGCCTTTCAGGCCACATTCAGGTCCACCCTTCACACAGAGATTACAGCTGTTAAAAAAGCCTCACACAAACTCGAAATGCAATTAAGTCAAGAGGTTGGTACCCTCGATGCCCGTGCACAATCTAACCCCTCTCCATCTACACTAACCGTGCTGCGCTAAGCAGAGCAGGCATAAACAGCACACCTGCATGAGAAAACTAAGAGGAAGCTGCTTTTTTCTATGGCTAACTTTTATGAACAAGGGGAGCTGGTCGGAAAACTATTAGCAGACATGGCTAGGGCACAGACCACCCCCCCCCCCAATGAACTTTACAACCCACAGGGAGTACTACACAATCAACCTGGGGAGGTACTAAAGATTCTGCAAGACTTTTACATTCATCCATATGCATCAAAAACAACGGTCTCATCAGGGGAGATAGCAACATATGTCACTAATATGCACCTGCCCACTCTAACAATGGAACAGGCCAACCTCCTAGATGCAGTTATTTCTGTACAAGAAATATCCAAAGCTATTGATGCCTTCCCGACTGGTAAGGTTCCGGGACCAGCTGGCCTACCAGTTGAAATATATAAGCGATTCAAAAAAGAAATTACCCCAAAACTTTGTGAGACCTTCAAAGATGCAGTACAACGCCAATCCCTACCAACATCCATGTACAATGCCACAATTGTGCTACTCAAAAAACCTGGCAAGGACCCTAAACACTGTGATGCATACCGTCCAATCTCACTTCTTACAACAGATGTTAAAATCTTAGCAAAAGTCTTAGCCATGAGACTAAGAGGAGTAATACAACACCTGGTTCATGAAGACCAGACCGGTTTCATGCCAGGCAAATCCACAGCTCTAAATATCCGCAGACTTCACACTAACCTCTCCCTGTCTCATGACAACCAGGGCCAGAGAACTATAATTGCCCTGGACATTGCGAAGGCGTTTGACACCATTGAGTGGCCATACCTCTGGCAACTGTTAGAAAAATTCGGATTTGGCTCAAACTATATAAATATGGTGAAATTATTATATAAGGCACCTACCGCATCTATAAAAACAAGCAATATGACAACCCCTTCCTTCCACCTCCATAGAGGTACTAGACAGGGCTGCCCACTCTCCCTTCTATTATTCGCATTAGCCATCGAACCTCTGGCCTACCTCATCAGATCTCACAACAATATAACAGAGTTTATTCTGGGTGACAGGTAAGAGCGAATTCAACTGTATGCAGATGACACCCTCCTGTATTTAGGGGACAGAGGTGTCTCACTAACCAATGCCCTAAATGTCCTGGCGGAATTTGGTGCTATGTCTGGGCTGGTATTAAATAAATCCAAATCCACTGCTCTTATGTTAGACCCACTAGCAGAGGATGAAAGAAGAACCAACTTTCCTCTTAAAGTAGTCTTGGAATTCACCTACCTAGGAGTTAGAGTCACAGCTTTCCCACAACAATACCTAACCCTTAACTTTAATCCGTTGAATGACTGGATGTCCCAAAAACTTGAATCATGGGCTAACCTACCGATTGGCCCTACAGGTCGGGTCCATCTTATAAAAATGATTATCCTACCTAAATTACTCTGTATACTGCAACAAGCCCCGGTGTGGATACCAAAATCTTATTTTGCCAAAATAAATGCTATATTTAGGCAACTGATATGGGCACACTCCAGACCACATTTGAAGCTAGAGACACTAATGCGTGCAAAAAATAAAGCTGGTTTGGCTCTTCCAGACATGTATTTATACTATCTGGCAGCACAGTTATGCCACCTAACCACATGGGTGGAAGGTTCGCACCACAGAGTATTACACTCGCTTTGGGCTCAGTTGACAGGCTTCACAGACAATCCAGTAAGCTGGTTCCTAGGTAAACCTGCTAATACTTATCAAGCGCTAATCTCCTCTCCCATCAATTCCCTGCGTAAGGTGTGGAAAATGGCAAATACACTTATTAAATCCCCTGTCACGGATCCGCTTACACCAATATGGAATAGCCATGACTACCCCCATTGAAAAAGCTAGGCCAAATGCGGCTATGGTCAAGCCGAGGGGTAACAAACTTAGGCGATGTTTGGCAAGATGGTAAACCAATCCCATTTGTGCAGTTGAGACCAATTCCAAATCCCTCATAACCAATGGCTGACCTTTCACAAACTTAGTCGTGCTCTAATTATCTCGCACAGGCAACAAAATATATCACTATCCACCCATCCCCTTTTGACATACATTAAAAGAGGGCACACATAAGGCTTGGTCACAATAGTATATGCAAGGTTGCTTCAAGAAGTACATGGAAATAATTTAGATAGGCTTCGAAGTAAATGGGAGGTGGATGTGGGCCCAATCTTAGATGAGGTATGGCAAGAAGCCCCTCAACTAGTATCACCCAATTATAGGCTAAGGCAAATTCAGCTGTACATTCTCCACAGAGCCTACTACACCCCTGTAAGACTCCACTATATTAATGCTAACACCCCAGATGTCTGCACCAGGTGTGCTCTGGATAAGGGAACCTTGATACACATGATGTGCACTAAACTTACTGTGTATTGGAGGGAAATACTACATACATTAGAGGGTGTGTTGCAGGTAACAATCCCCAGAACACATAAAATTTGTGTCCTGGCCATAATTCAAGACCTTAAGTTAGATCACTACCAGTCACTATTTCTCCTGGAGGGACTATTACTAGCTAAAAGACTAATTATTCAAAACTGGAGAGCAGAAACTTCTCCTACTTTTGCTACCTGGAAAGCAATAATACAAGATACCTGCAGTACTGAGTACCTAATATACCTTAAAAGGGGAGTCCCCACTAAGTTTCATAGAATATGGGGTCCATGGTCCGACATTTACCCCTGACACTCAATGCAACATACTGCAGTTTAAGTCATAAAAGGTCCAGGAAAGACAAAGGAATCTTTATTAAGGATAAACATTTTGGTTTTCAGTCTGAAATTTATGTTGCATGATATGTCCTCTGTTATAAGCTATGTATCGACATGTAAGCTTTATCAGAAAGGTCTACATAAATACACCAACAAACCCTTAAAATAGTGCTGCTCTGAGTCCTCTGTCAAAAGAAACACATCATTTCTTTACTTCGGTTATGTGCACATGGACATTGTGTCAAACTTCCTGTTTCCAGCCTAAACCTCCAGGGCTTGGGCTTGAGCATGCCCAGTTTGCTCCAATCTCCCCCTCCCTTTTCCCTCCTCCCCTCCCTGCCGTAATCTGAGCCAAAGCTCAGAGTGAGCAGAGAGGGACTCAGGCAGGATGTAATGTCACACCAAGCTAATATGGCAGCTGCTATCCTAAACAAACCGATATAGCTTCTAGAGTTGTTTACTAATATGGCAGCTGCTATCATGAACAGAGAGAGTTTCTAGAGCCATTTACTCGTCGTGGTAAAGCATTCTACAGAATAAATATAGTCTTATAGCTTGCATTGTTGTGGCTAATCTATTGGCAATAAACTGCATTCTTTAAAGTCATACACAGCCAGGGCCAAATTTAATTTTGGGCATCTAGGGTTCCAACCTTGCCGGAATTCCACTGGTCTAGCCGAAAGAGTACCAGCCAAGGCAGGGCTAGTATTACAAATTTACTGGCAATGTAGCTGCTGGTAAATTTGTGATCACCAGTCAAACTGCTCCTGGCCTGCCTCCAATGCATCCCCAGCCCACCCCTTTCTTCCCTTTACAGCTACAACATCATGACAAACACAAACTTTGGCATACTTAAACAGTCTGTATAAACCCAGTGAAAATCCTGCTTGAGAACATAAAGATTTTTAAGATGGACGTACCGTTGCAAATCCACAGTCCACTTTGCTTATCCTTTCAATGGACTCCACAGCATCTCTTCCCAGCTCTAACAGAATTGGATCTCTGGTAGCCTTGTACAAATACATAGCACTCTCGATCAGCTCTGCAAGATACAGCAGGAACACATCAGCATTATTCAATATGGTTACCTCCTGCCTACTGTATTTTGGCAAAGGGTCCAAAGGCATACTGAAATGATGCCATGAAGTTCCACCCAAGGTGCTAATGAAGACTGGGGTGACATAATCATAGATTGTGTTAAGAATTATAAATGAACTAGCTGCACAATGAGATTGCCCCCATTGTGCAGCACTTCTTATACTTATAAAAAACAGTCCCACATACTTTCCACAGACTTACCTGGCCGAAGGGGATAGCCCTCTCTTTTCTCCACTGTAAATCCCTGAGGAATGCTGTAAAATTCTGGTAACCCACCAAACTGCTTCCAAACTGTGTAGTAATTGTGGAATGATCTCATGGCACTTCCAATATCTCCCACTAAACTCTGTGGAATGATATGAAATACAGCTTAAAGGGATACTGCCATGGGAAAACATGTTTTTTTACAAAACACATCAGTTAATAGTGCTACTCCAGCAGAATTCTGCACTGAAATCCAAATCTCAAAAAAGCAAACAGATTTTTTTAATATTCAATTTTGAAATCTGACATGGGGATAGACCAGAGATCCCCAACCTTTTGAACCCAAGAGCAACATTCCAAGGTAAAAGGAGTTGGAGAGCAACACTAGGATGAAAAATATTCTTGGGGTGCAAATAAGTGCTGTGATTGGCCATTTGATAGCCCCTATGTGGATTGCCAACCTACATTGAGGCTCTGTTTGGCAGTACACCTGGTTTTTATACAACTAAAACTTGTCTCCAAGCCTGGAATTAAAAAATAAGCTCCTGCTTTCAGGCCACTGGGAGCAACATCCAAGGGGTTGGAGAGCAACATGTTGCTCACGAGCTACTGGTTGGGGATCACTGGGCTAGACATACAGTATTGTCAGTTTCCCAGCTGCCCCGAGTCATGTGACTTCTGTCTGCGCTTTAGGATGTAACTGCTTTCTGGCAGGCTGTTATTTTTGCTACTTTATGTAACTGAATCGGTCACAGTGGGACTTGGCTTTTACTATTGCATTTTGTTCTTAAGGCCCGATACACGGGCTGATAAAAGCTGCTGAAAGACCGAGTCAGTAGCTTACTGGCCCATCCGACGGGCTTCCCTGATCGATATCTGGCCGAAAGTCAGCCAGATCTCTATAGGGCAGATTAAAAAATCCCATTGGATTGTGGCCACATCTGTGCGTGTATGGGGTCCTGTGATCTGACCGCCCGTATGGGATGCATTATGATCCGATCGCTGGGCCCTAGATCGGATCAGCCCAATATCGTCCACCTCAATGTGGGCATATCGGGAAGAGATCCGCTCATTTGGCGATATTGCCAAACAAGCGGATCTCCCTGTGTTTAAAGGAACAGTAAAACCAAAAAATTTAAGTTTTTTAAAGTAAAGAAAATATCATGTAGTGTTGCCCTGCGCTGTTAAAACACTTCTATAGTTCATATAAACAAGCTGCAAGTAGCAATGGTGGAAATTTAAAAACAGCTATATGGCACAGGATAAGTAATGGATAACAGATAACATTATGTTCAACATAGCTTATCTGCTATCTGCTGTGTAACTTGAGCCTTTACTCATTTTAATGGCTGCCCCCATGACTACACAGCAGCTTATTTATATAAACAATAGTTGTGCTTCTGAAGCAAACACTGCAGTTTTACCAGTGCAGGGCAACACTTCATTATATTTGTATTACTTTAAAACAATTTCATTTTTTGAGCTTACTGGTCCTTTAAGATCTACCAGGCAGCTGTGTTAGGGAGCTGTTATCTAGTTACCTTCCCACTGTTCTTTTGTTGGGGGGGGGGGGGGTAAGGGAGGGGGTGATATCACTCCAACTTGCAGTATAGCAGTAAAGAGTGACTGAAGCTTATCAGAGCACAAGTAACATGACTGGGGGGACTGCATTTTTTATTGAATGTTTTCAACAAGTACATACATTGTATCTCAATATCTCGGTCTACGGTCTAATATTAACTATAAACCTAACATAAAATAAAAAAACAAAGAAAATGTAACAGCAAGATATCTCCCAGGGTAGTAATTATTCCCATTCCAAATCAGTGTCCTATAAAGAATGCATACACTATGTTTTGATCTTACCAAAGTTGTCCCATATAATTATTTTCCCTGTGTGTCTTTATATAATAGATCTAATATAGAGAAGAATCTTCTTAAATGAATCTGGGAAATGTACAGTATGTGATGATATTAGTAAAAATGGATTGATCTTTGTTACCTGCAATCCTGGCCAAAAGGCCTCCAGTGACTGGAAAACTGGCATAGTGACTGTGCCTTTGTACATCTGAACCCATACATACCAGTCATCATATTTGGTGAAGTTCCGGATGGCCTTGTTGTAGTCTGAAACAGAAAGACATCTTTTTCAGAAGATATAATGGCCTTGCTATTTTGCCTTGATTTGCTAAAATACAATGTTTCTGGCAAATCAAGTTTAGCAAAAGAAAAGTATCAGCAGAAAAGCAAGGCAAAAACATATTTTTTACCAAGAAACATGGACATTAATTCCTCGTCCTGCAGCAGGATAGCACCTTTAACCAGATATTCAAAATAAGAATCAACGCCAGCCCCAATTCCAGCATCTTGAGCTACCCACTTGGATGTCATGACGTCTACATGGTTTCCTACCTGTAAAATACAATAAAAATTCACGATAAACACAAGACTGTAAAAAATGTATTTGGCCCAAACCCATTACACAAAATAAATATTTTCAAATCATACAGATATTTAACTTTGGATCCACTAGCAGATCGCATTGGCAGGTTTAAAGACAAAAAGGATGAACGTTATGGTTCGGAGTCTTTTTTCAACGTCATCTACTGTGTTATATTTCTTTTTAGTTTATTAAGGGAAAGCAAACCAAGCTGAGACTGAAAATTTTACACTAACAACCAATTAAAATGAGTTTTACAACTGAAAGTCAATGGCTGATTTCTGTTCTGAAAAAAGGGCTATAAATTACAACTGATGTTTGGTTGTGTAGAAACATAACTTTTCCATGAAAACACAGAATATACAATTTCACGTACATTCATGAATTAGCAGTCACTCACCAGCCCAATATCAGACCTGCTCTCCCATAATCCTTTGAGGGCCCTTCTTGCCACCATCTCAAACTGTGGATCTCCTGTAAGGCGACTGAGAGTGGCAAACTCAACAATAAATGTTCCTATTCCTGCTGTGCATGTCACAGGGGTCTCTGTCGGGTTAACTCCTCTCAGCAGGTTGACTGTCCCATAAGGCATCCCTGTGGCTGTGTCAAACGCTACAGGAGAAATAAAAGGATAAAAAGAAATCAATTATTTTATTTGCATTAACTGTGCAAAACCATATTACCTTTCAACAGTACAGCACCCTGCATCCTTACCTAGTTGCAAAAATTCTGCCAATTTTAATTAGAAATTATGCCTTTAACCATTTTACATCTGATCTGAAAGGGATACTGTTATCGGAAAGCATGTTTTTTTTTTGTTTTTTTTAAACTCATCAGTTAATAGTGCTGCTCCAGCAGAATTCAGCACTGAAATTAATTTCTCAAAAGTGCAAACAGATTTTTTTATATTCAATTTCGAAATCTGACATGGGGCATTTTGTCAATTTCCCAGCTGCCTCTGGTCATGTGACTTGTGCCAGCACTTTAGGAGGGAACTGCTTTCTGGCAGGCTGTTGTTTTTCCTTCAGAATGTAACTGAAGGAGTCACAGTGGGACATGATTTTTACTATTGAGTGCTGTTCTTAGATCTACAAGGCAGCTGTTATCTTGTACTATGGAGCTGTTATCTGGTTACCTTCCCATTGTTCTTTTAGGCTGCTGGGGGGGGGGTGATATAACTCCAAATTGCAGTACAGCAGTAAAGAGTGACTGAAGTTTATCAGAGCACAAATCACATAACTTGGGGCAGCTGGCAAATTGACAATATGTCGAGCCCCATGTCAGATTTCAAAACTGAAATATAAAAAAATCTTTTTGCTCTTTTGAGAAATGGATTTCAGTGCAGAACAGCACTATTAAAAAAAGATTTTTTTCCCATGACAGCATGCCTTTAATCTGTAGGTGGGGCTAGATTATTTTCAAGGCAGTTTAAACTGCAAGATTTACAGGATAAGTAAACCTTAAAAATCAGCAAATGTAAAATTGATGAGGGTGCTAGTCTAAACACTTTTGTAATGTAGATTAATTATTTATTTTTAATTCCAAGACATTAACCCTTTCACTGCCAGCCATTTTGTCCAAAACGGAACATCTACTGCCAAGC
>JAMBMQ010000042.1:59612-69969 GCA_024363595.1 Xenopus borealis | reverse complement strand
CATGCAAAAGAATAAGAAATCAGGAAGGGGGCAAATAGTTTTTCACACCACTGTAGCTATCTATCATCTATCTATCATCTATATTTCGGTCTATTATCTATCTATTTCTATCGATTATCTATCTATCTATTGATCTATCATCTAATCATCTATCTATCTCTATCATCTATTTTTTTGTCTATTATTTATCTCTCTATCTATCAATCTGTTGCTATCTATCTATCTATCTATCTTTCTATCTATCTTTCTGTCTATTATCTATCTATCTATCTATCTGTATATTATCTATCTATCTATCTAGCTATATTTCTGTCTATTATCTATCTATCTATCTGTCTGTCTTTCTGTATATTATCTATCTATCTTTCTCTCTATCTTTTCTGTCTATTATCTATCTATCTATCTCCATCATCTATCTTTCTGTCTATTATCTATCTATCTATCTATCTTACTTTCTGTCTATTATCTATCTATCTATCTATATATCTATCTCTATCATCTATCTCCATCGTCTATCTTTCTGTCTATTAGCTATCTATCTATCTATCTCTATCTATCATCTAACTTTCTGTCTATTATCTATCTATGTATATCAATCTATCTTTCTATATATTGTCTATCTATCTATTGTCCATATAGCTATCGTCTGTCCGTATATCTATCATCTATCTATCTATCTATCATCTATCTTTCTGTCTATTATCTATCTATCTATCTCTATCTATCTATCTATCTGTTGTTTTCTATCTATCTATCTATATTTGTGTCTATTAGCTATCTATCTATCTCTATCATATATATATCTATCTGTGGTTTTCTATCTATCTATCTCTATTAACTATCTATCTATCTATCTATCGTCTATCCATCTATCTATCTTTCTGTCTATTATCTATCTCTATCATCTATCTATCTATTGTCTATCTATCTATCATCTATCTTTCTGTCTATTATCTATATATCTATCTATCTCTATCTATCTATCTCTATCTATCTATTTATCTATCTATTGTCCATCTAGCAATCTATCATCTATCTATCTATCTATCATCTATATTTCTGTCTATTATCTATCTATCTCTATCGATTATCTATCTATCTATTGATCTATCTATCATCTAATCATCTATCTATCTCTATCATCTATTTTTTTGTCTATTATTTATCTCTCTATCTATCAATCTGTTGCTATCTATCTATCTATCTATCTATCTATCTTTCTGTCTATTATCTATCTATCTATCTATATATCTTTCTGTATATTATCTATCTATCTATCTATATTTCTGTCTATTATCTATCTATCTTTCTGTCTATTATCTATCTATCTATCTGTATATTATCTATCTATCTATCTATCTATCTATCTTTCTGTCTATCTTTTCTGTCTATTATCTAGCTATCTATCTATCTCGTCATCTATCTTTCTGTCTATTATCTATCTATCTATCTATCTATCTATCATCTATCTTTCTGTCTATTATCTATCTATCTATCTATCTATCTATCTATCTATCTATCTACATAATCTATTTATCTATCTATCTATTGTCCATCTAGCTATCTATCAACTATCTATCATCTATCTTTCTGTCTATTATCTATCTATCTATCTATCTATCTATCTTTCTTTCTGTCTATTATCTATCTATCTATCTATCTATCTATCTATCTATATGTCTATCTATCTATCTATCTATCTACCTCCATCATCTACTTTTCTGTCTATTAGCTATCTATCTATCTATCTATCTATCTATCTCTATCTATCATCTAACTTTCTGTCTATTATCTATCTATGTATATCTATCTATCTTTCTATCTATTGTCTATCTATCTATTGTCCATATACTTATCGTCCGTCCGTCCGTCTATCTATCATCTATCTATCTATCATCCATCTTTCTGTCTATTATCTGTCTATCTATCTCTATCTATCTATCTATTTATCTGTTGTTTTTCTATCTATCTATATTTGTCTATTATTTATCTCTCTTTCTATCAATCTGTTGCTATCTATCTATCTTTCTGTCTATTATCTATCTATCTATCTATCTATCTATCTATATATCTTTCTGCATATTATCTATCTATCTATATTTCTGTCTATTATCTATCTATCTTTCTGTATATTATCTAGCTATCTTTCTGTCTATCTTTTCTGTTTATTATACAGTGAAACCCTGATTTTAAGTCCCCTGATTTTAAGTTTCCCCGCATTTTACATTTTTTATTTGTGGTCCCACCAATTTATAATGCATTTCCATGGGGACATTTCCCTGATTTTAAGTCATGTTTTCCCTGATTTTACATCCAAATTTTGTCCTGCTGTTCCCAAAAACGGCTTTTGTTCCTCTATGAATGTTATCTGTGAAATAAAGAGGCTTAAAATACTAACCAGATTCTGCCTGTTCTACCTGTAAATGGTCAGTTCCAATGAGTGTGCCCCTTATACAGGCCTGCACCAATCACTTATTGCTTTAGGTTGTGTATGTGACTGACAGAGAGTCTTGCACATGCCCCCCATAGTGTAACATTAACACTGCAATGTTTAAGCCTTATTATTAACACAGTTAATATTGTATCTCAAAGTAAAACAGACTCCTGTGCTTTTATCCTTTCAGTACTTGAAGAAAAAGTAACTTTAACACATTTCCCTGATTTTACATTTTCCCTGATTTTACATAATTTTTTCCTGGTCCCCTGAAAAACGTAAAATGGGGGTTCTACTGTATATCTATCTATCTCCATCATCTATCTTTCTGTCTATTATCTATATATCTATCTATCTATCTTTCTTTCTGTCTATTATCTATCTATCTATCTCTATCATCAATCTTTCTGTCTATTAGCTATCTATCTATCTCTATCATCTAACTTTCTGTCTATTATCTATCTATGTATATCTATCTATCTTTCTATCTATTGTCTATCTATCTATTGTCCATATAGCTATCATCCGTCCGTCCGTCTATCTATCATCTATCTATCTATCATCTATCTTTCTGTCTATTATCTATCTATCTCTATCTATCTATCTATCTATTTATCTGTTGTTTTCTTTCTATCTATCTCTATCTCTATCCATCTCTATAATCTATCTTTCTGTCTATAATCTATCTATCTAATTATAGATCTATTTATCATCTATCTTTCTGTCTATTATCTATCTATCTATCTATCATCTATCTTTCTGTCTTTTATCTATCTATTTATCTATCTATCATCTATCTATATTTGTGTCTATTAGCTATCTATCCATTGATCTCTATCATATATCTATCTATCTGTGGTTTTCTATCAATCTATCTTTCTATCTATCTCTCTCTATTGACTATCTATCTATCTATCTATCTATCTATCTATCTATCTATCGTCTATCCATCTATCTATCTCTATCATCTATCTTTCTGTCTATTATCTATCTCTATCATCTATCTATCTATTGTCTATCTATCTATCTATCATCTATCTTTCTGTCTATTATCTTTATATCTATCTATCTATCTATCTATCTATCTCTAGCCCCTATCTATCTATCTATCTATCTATCTATTTTCCATCTAGCTATCTATCATCTATCTATCATCTATATTTCTGTCTATTATCTATCTATATCTATCGATTATCTATCTATCTATTGATCTATCTATCATCTAATCATCTATCTATCTCTATCATCTATTTTTTGTCTATTATTTATCTCTCTATCTATCAATCTGTTTCTATCTATCTATCTATATTTCTGTCTATTATCTATCTATCTATCTTTCTGTATATTATCTATCTATCTATCTATCTATCTAACTTTCTGTCTATTATCTATCTATCTATCTGTCTTTCTGTATATTATCTATTTATCTATCTATCTTTCTGCTATCTATCTATCTATCTATCTATCGTTCTGTCTATTATCTATCTATCTATCTATCTATCTATTATCTATCTATCTATCTCTATCATCTAACTTTCTGTCTATTATCTATCTATCTCTATCTACCTATCTATCAATCTAGCTATCTATCTAGCTATCTATCTATCAATCTATCTATCTATTGTCTATCTATCTATCTATCTATCTATCTATCTATCTATCGTCTATCTATATATCTATCTAGCTATTGTTTATCTATCTATTGTTTATCTATCTATCTTTCTCTATCATCTATCTTTCTGTCTGTTATCTATCTATCTCCATCATCTAATTTTCTGTCTATTAGCTGTCTATCTATCTATTTATCTATCTATCTATCTATCTATCTATCGTCTATAGATGATAGAGATAGATGATAAATAGTATCATCTATCTATCTATCACTATCATCTATCTTTCTGTCTATTATCTATCTATCTATCTGAATCATCTATCTATCATTTATCTATCTTTATCATCTATCTTTCTGTCTATTATCTATCTATCTATCTACATCATCTATCTATCTATTGTCCATCTAGCCATCTATCATCTATCTATCATCTATATTTCTGTCTATTAGCTATCTATCTATCTCTATCATCTATCTATCTATCTGTCTGTTGTTTTCTATCTATCTATCTATCTCTATCTATTGACTATCTATCTATCTATCGTCTATCTATCTATCTCTATAATCTTTCTTTCTGTCTATTATATATCTATCTCTATCATCTATCTATCTTTTGTCTATCTATCTATTGTCCATCTATCTATCATCTATCTATCTATTATCTATCATCTATCTATCTATCTATCATCTATATTTCTTTATAGTATCTATTGATCTATCTCTACCATCTATCTATCTATCTATCTATCTATCTATTATCCATCTAGCTAACTATCATCTATCTATCATCTATATTTCTGTCTATTAGCTATCTATTTATCTCTGTCATCTATCTATCTATCTGTTGTTTTCTATCTATCTATCTATCTATCTATCTATCTCTATCTAGATATCTATTGACTATCTATCCATCTATCTATCTATCATCTATCTATCTCTATCATATATCTTTCTGTCTATTATCTATCTATCTCTATCAATTATCTATCTATCTATTGATCTATCATCTAATCATCTATCTATCTATCTATCTATCTCTATCATCTATTTTTCTGTCTATTATCTATCTCTATATCAATCTGTTACTATCTATCTATCTATCTTTCTGTCTATCTTTTCTGTCTATTATCTATCAATCTATCTAACTATCTATCTCTATCCATCATCTATCTTTCTGTCTATTATCTATCTATCTATTTATCTATCTCCATCATCTATCTTTCTGTCTATTAGCTAACTATCTATCTCTATCATCTAACTTTCTGTCTATTATCTATCTTTCTATATCTATCTATCTTTCTATCTATTGTCTATCTATCTATTGTCCATATAGCTATCGTCCCTCCGTCCGTCTATCTATCTCTATAATCTATCTTTCTATATATAATCCATCTATCTATATATCTATTTATCATCTATCTTTCTGTCTATTATCTATCTATCTATCATCTATATTTCTGTCTATTATCTATCTATCTATCTATCTATCTATATCATCTATCTATCATCTATCTATCTATATTTGTGTCTATTAGCTATCTATTTATCTCTATCATACATCTATCTATCTGTGGTTTTCTATCTATCTATCTCTATCAATTATTTATCTATCTATTGATCTATCTATCATCTAATAATCTATCTATCTGTCTATCTATCTATCTATCTATCTCTATCGTCTATTTTTCTGTCTATTATCTATCTCTCTATCAATCTGTTGCTATCTATCTATCTATCTATCTATCTTTCTGTCTATTATTTATCTATCTATCTATCTATCTCCATCATCTATCTTTCTGTCTATTATCTATATATCTATCTATCTTTCTTTCTGTCTGTCTATTATCTATCTATCTATCTCCATCATCTATCTTTCTGTCTATTAGCTATCTATCTATCTATATCTATCATCTAACCTTCTGTCTATTATCTATCTATATCTATATATCTTTCTATCTATTGTCTATCTATCTATTGTCCAAATAGCTATCGTCCGTCCATCTGTCTATCTATCATCTATCTATCTATCTATCTATCTATCATCTATCTTTCTGTCTATTATCTATCTATCTATCTATCTATCTATCTATCTATTTATCTGTTGTTTTCTATCTATCTATCTATCTCTATCATCTATCTATCTCTATAATCTATCTTTCTGTCTATAATCTATCTATCTATCTATCTATCTATATATCTATATATCATCTATCTTTCTGTCTATTATCTATCCATCTATCATCTATCTTACAGCGCTACGCAACAAGTTGGCGCTATAGAAATACATGTTAATAATAATATCTTTCTGTCTATTATCTATCTATATCATCTATCTATCTATCATCTATCTATCTATATTTGTGTCTATTAGCTATCTATTTATCTCTATCATATATCTATCTATCTATCTGTGGTTTTCTATCTATCTATCTCTATTAACTATCTATATATCTATCTATTGTCTATCCATCTATCTATCTCTATCATCTATCTTTCTGTCTATTATCTATCTCTATCATCTATCTATCTATTGTCTATCTATCTATCTATCATCTATCTTTCTGTCGATTATCTATATATCTATCTATCTATCTCTAGCACCTATCTATCTATCTATCTATTGTCCATCTAGCTATCTATCATCTATCTATCTATCATCTATATTTCTGTCTATTATCTATCTATATCTATCAATTATCTATCTATCTATTGATCTATCTATCTATCTATCTATCTATCTATCATCTAATCATCTATCTATCTCTGTCATCTATTTTTGTGTCTATTATTTATCTCTATATCTATCAATCTGTTGCTATCTATCTATCTATCTTTCTGTCTATTATCTATCTATCTATTTATCTATCTATCTATCTGTATATTATCTATCTATCTATCTATCTATATTTCTGTCTATTATCTATCTGCCTTTCTGTATATTATCAATCTATCTCTCTATCTATCTTTCTGTCTATCTTTTCTATCTATTATATATCTATCTATCTATCTATCTCCATCATCTATCTTTCTGTCTATTATCTATCTATCTATCTATCTATCTATCTATCTATCTGTCTGTCTGTCTGTCTGTCTATCTTTCTTTCTGTCTGTCTGTCTATTTATCTATCTATCTATCTATCTATCTATCCATATATCTCCATCATCTATCTTTATGTCTATTATCTATCTATCTATCTAGCTTTCTTTCTTTCTGTCTATTATCTATCTATCTATCTATCTATCTATCTCCATCATCTATCTTTCTGTCTATTAGCTATCTATCTATCTATCTCTATCATCCAACTTCTATCTATCTATCTATCTATATCTATCTATCTTTCTATCTATTGTCTATCTATCTATTGTCCATATAGCTATTGTCCGCTAGTCCGTCTATCTATCATCTATCTATCTATCATCTATCTTTCTGTCTATTATCTATCTATCTATCTATCTATTTATCTGTTGTTTTCAATCTATCTATCTATCTCTATCATCTATCTATCTATCTATCTATCTATCTCTATAATCTATCTTTCTGTCTATAATCTATCTATCTATCTATCTATCTATATATCTATTTATCATCTATCTTTCTGTCTATTATCTATCTATCTATCATCTATCTTCCTGTCTATTATCTATCTATCTATCTATCTATCTATCATCTATTTATCTATATTTGTGTCTATTAGCTATCTACCTATCTCTATCATATATCTATCTATCTGCGGTTTTCTATCTATCTATCTCTATTGACTATCTATCTATCGTCTATCCATCTATCTATCTATCATCTATCTTTCTGTCTATTATCTATATATCTATCTATCTCTAGCACCTATCTATCTATCTATCTATTGTCCATCTAGCTATCTATCATCTATCTATCTATCGTTCTGTCTATTATCTATCTATCTATCTATCTATTATCTATCTCTATCATCTAACTTTCTGTCTATTATCTATCTATCTCTATCTACCTATCTATTTATCTATCTATCTATATATCTATCTAGCTATCTATCTTTCTGTATATTATCCATCATTCTGTATATTATCTATCTATCTATCTATCTATCTATATTTCTGTCTATTATTTATCTATCTTTCTGTCTATTATCTATTCATCTATCTATCTGTCTTTCTGTATATTATCTATCTATCTATCTTTCTGTCTATTATCTATCTATCTATCTATCTATCTATCTATCGTTCTGTCTATTATCTATCTATCTATTATCTATCTATCTCTATCATCTAACTTTCTGTCTATTATCAATCTATCTCTATCTACCTATCTATTTATCTATCTATCTATTGTTTATCTATCTATTGTTTATCTATCTATCTTTCTCTATCATCTATCTTTCTGTCTGTTATCTATCTATCTCCATCATCTAGTTTTCTGTCTATTAGCTGTCTATCTATTTATCTACCTATCGTCTATAGATGATAGAGATAGATAGATGATAGATGGTATCATCTATCTATCACTATCATCTATCTTTCTTTCTATTATCTATCTATCTATCTATCTATCTATCTCAATCATCTATCTATAATTTATCTATCTTTATTATCTATCTTTCTGTCTATTATCTATCTATCTATCTATCTATCATCTATCTTTCTGTCTATAATCTATCTATCAATCTATCTCTAACTATTGACTATCTATCTTTCTATCTATCTTTCTGTCTATTATATATCTATCTATCTATCTTTCTGTATATTATCTATCTATCTATCTATCTATCTATCTATCTATATTTCTGTCTATTATCTATCTATCTTTCTGTCTATTATCTATCTATCTATCCTTCTATCGTTCTGTCTATTATCTATCTATCTCTATCATCTAACTTTCTGTCTATTATCTATCTATCTCTATCTACCTATCTATCTATCTATCTATCTAGCTTTCTATCTATCTATCAATCTATCTATCTATTGTTTATCAATCTATCTATCTATCTATCTATCTATCTATCGTCTATCTATATATCTATCTAGCTATTGTTTATCTTCTATCTATTGTTTATCTATCTATATTTCTCTATCATCTATCTTTCTGTCTGTTATCTATCTATCTATCTCCATCATCTATCTTTCTGTCTATTAGCTGTCTATCTATCTATCTATCTATGTATTTATCGTCTATAGACGATAGATAGATGATAGATAGTATCATCTATCTAGCTCTATCATCTATCTTTCTGTCTATTATCTATCTATCTATCTCAATCATCTATCTATCATTTATAGTGATGGGCGAATTTATTCGCCAGGGTCGAATTTGCGGCGAATTCCCGCGATTCGCGAATCACCAGCGAAATTTCGGCAATCTGAATTTTGACGAAAAAACGAGTCGCGCGTCGTTTTTGACGCGACTCGACGAAAACGACGCGACGCGCGCCGAAAATTACGCGTCAAAAGCGTCCCGCGACTCGTTTCGCAAATTTTTCGCCGATGAAATTCGCAAATTTTTCGGCGAAGCGAATCGCGGGAGATTCGCCCATCACTAATCATTTATCTATCTTTATCATCTATCTTTCTGTCTATTATCTATCTATCTATCTATCATCTATTTTTCTTTCTATTATCTATCTATCTCTAACTATTGACTATCTATCTATCTATATATCAATCGTCTATCTCTATCATCTATCTATCTATTGTCTATCTATCTATTGTCCATCTATCTATTTATAATCTATCTCTATCATATATCTATCTATCTGTGGTTTTCTATCTATCTATTTATCTCTATTGACTATCTATCTATCTATAGTCTATCCATCTATCTATCTCTATCATCTATATTTCTGTCTATTATCTATCTCTATCATCTATCTATCTATCTATAATCTATCTTTCTGTCTATTAT
Organism: Xenopus borealis; assembly: GCA_024363595.1. NCBI lineage: Eukaryota > Metazoa > Chordata > Amphibia > Anura > Pipidae > Xenopus > Xenopus borealis. The sequence continues at coordinate 60,033 of JAMBMQ010000042.1, read as the reverse complement.
CTATCTATCTATCTCTAGCACCTATCTATCTATCTATTGTCCATCTAGCTATCTATCATCTACATTTCTGTATATTATCTATCTATCTCTATTGATTATCTATCTATCTCTATCATCTATTTTATTGTCTATTATTTATCTCTCTATCTATCAATCTTTTGCTATCTATCTATCTTTCTGTCTATTATCTATCTATCTATCTTTCTGTATATTATCTATCTATCTTTCTGTCTATTATCTATCTATCTATTTATCTATCTATCTGTCTTTCTGTATATTATCTATCTATCTATATATCTTTCTGTCTTTTATCTATCTATCTATCGTTCTGTCTATTATCTATCTCTATCTACCTATCTATCTATCTATCAATCTATCTATCTATTGTTTATCTATCTATCTATCGTCTATCTATATATCT
>JAMBMQ010000042.1:28422-51736 GCA_024363595.1 Xenopus borealis | reverse complement strand
ATTTTTGCAGTTTTACCCCAATATATGTGTGGATGAGTACAAAACGATGTGTGTGTTTACTTGTGGGCTGCTTTGATTTTTTTGCCCGGGCTGCTTTTTACTCCCAGTCCGGCCCTGTATCTATCTATCTATCTATCCATCATGCCTGTCTATCATCTATCTATCTTTTTGTATATCCATTATCTGTCTATTATCTATCATATATATAGCTATCTATCTTTCTTTCTTTCTATCTGTTTTCGATCTATTATGTGAATCTACAATCTGTATGTCTATCTACAGTGTATCTAGTGTTTGTTTGTCTATCTGTATATTGTCTGTCTATCTATTAGCAGGGCAGGATTTACCTTTGCTGTGCCCCAAGGCCTCATGGTCCTAGCACCCGCCTCCCATGTACAACCCACCCCTGGCCCTGCACAAGTGCACGCACATGCGCCATAGTGCTCGGGAATTTCGTTCCCAATGCAGTTTAGGATGCAACCAAATCGGCCTCTAGATGTGCTTTAAGCTGCAAATAACATTGAAATAAATATCATAATACCCATTAAAGGAAAACTATACCCTCAAAATGAATACTTGAGCAACAGATAGTTTATATTAAATTAAGTGGCATATTAAAGAATCTTACCAAACTGGTATATATATTCAAGTAAATATTGACCTTTTACAACTCTTACCTTGAACCACCATTTAGTGATGGTCTGTGTGTTGCCTCAGAGATCACCTGACCAGAAATATTTCAACTCTAACTGTAACAGGAAGAAGTGTGGAAGCAAAAGACAACTCTGTCTGTTAATTGGCTCATGTGGCCTAACTATATATATATATTGTGTGCACCATTGAATCCTACAATCCCAGGAGGCTGTCCTTATTTTTTACAATGACAATTTTCTATTTATGATTACCCAATGGCACATGCTACTAAAAAAGTCGCTTTATGCTGTATCTTTTTTATAGAGCCCTACATTGTTTTGATAGTTTTCATTGCACATGTGGAAAGTCATAATCTAAGCCACATTATCAGGAGCCACACATTTTCACGTCCTAGCTATTTTTGTTGTTTAATTTTCAGTGTAATTTCTCCATCCACATGGAGCCCTTTAACTAATCACTCAGGTTTGTATGGTCAGATACAATCAGACTTGTAAAATGTCTTCTTTGCCTGCTTTGATAACAAGACTTCAGACATGTTTTATCTTGTTTTATTTATATATTTCAGGGTGAACTTGATGAAGTTGTACAGAAGTGGAACTCCCACACTATCAGGCAAAGTTGTCGGCAAACGACCTATGCAGGGAGACCTGCACTTTTGTATCTGTTACCTGCCATGTATGGAGTAGAAGATCGAGTTAAACCTGTTGCTATCAATGAAGTTAATTTATGTAGAGAAGAGTGTCTTCCAAAGGGGCAATACCCTTGTGACAAAACAATTTTTGAATTGTGCTGCCTATTAATGGAAGAAAATGCTTGGGAAGCCCCGGAAGCCCCTTTTGATGCAGCTGACCTTTACATCAAATTGAGAAATGATATTTTACCAAACATATAAGTGGATATTACAAATATGCATGTCTGAAGCAATGTAAAACCAGTCTCTAACTAACACTTGTACCTGTATAAGTGTCCAGGTTTGAGCCTACTGCTAATAGAGTATTCATATGGAGCATATGCTAGCTATAGTTAAAAAATAACAATGTTTACTATGTTATAGAACGGCCAATTCTAAGCAACTTCTTAGTTGGTTTTCATTATTCATTTTTTTCATAGTTATTTATTTTCCTTTTCTTTTGAGTCTTTGTAGCTCTCAAATGGGTGTCGCTGACTCTCTCTTCTAAAAAGCAAATGCTCTGTAAGGCTACAAATGTATTGTTATTGTTACTTTTTATTACAGATCATTCTATTCAGGCCTCTCCTATTCATATTGCATTCTCTTATTCAAATCAATGCATGGTTGCTAGGGTAATTTAGACTCTAGTTACCAAATTGTTTGGTAAATTGAAGAGCTGCTGAATAAAAAGCTATACATCATACAAAAATTTATCTCAAAGGTGAACAACCCCTTTAATTGCATCTTAATCACTCTCTTAACTTCCTAGAATCCATTTAGTAGCTAAGCTTTGGTTTGGATACTAGAAGTTCTCATTCTGCGGTAGATCAAGTACTGTACTACTGTCCCTGGTGTCAGACAATGTTAACTGTTCTACATAATATAATATTTACATTTATAAAATGCCTACAGAATTGACATCATAACACAAAACTAAAGTGCTTTGCTGTAACTGTAAATAAATTATTGCTGAAACTGGTAAAGAACATAAAGGAATTGTTCAGTATAAAAATAAAAACTGGGTAAATAGATAGGCAGTGCAAAATAAAAAATATTTCCAATATAGTTAGCCAAAAATGTAATGTATAAAGGCTGGAGTGACTGGATGTTTAATATAATAGCCAGAACACTACTTCCTGCTTTTCAGCTCTCTAGGGGATAGATTCATCAAAGAGTGAAGTTCCGCCACTAGAGGGAAATTCCACAGCTCTCAATTCATTTCTATGGAATTTTGCAAGGCGTATTCATCAATGGGTGAAGTGAAAGTTCACCCTTTGATGAATACGCCTTTAAAAATCCCATAGAAATGAATTGAGAGCTGTGGAATTTCCCTCTAGTGGTGGAACTTCACTCTTAGGGGTAGATTCACCAAAGAGTGAAGTTCCGCCACTAGAGGGAAATTCCACAGCTCTCAATTCATTTCTATGGGATTTTGCAAGGCGTATTCATCAATGGGTGAAGTGAAAGTTCACCCTATGATGAATATGCCTTTAAAAATCCCATAGAAATGAATTGAGAGCTGTGGAATTTCCCTTTAGTGGCAGAACTTCACTCTTAACTTCACTCTTTGATGAATCTACCCCCTAACTTTACTCTTTGATGAATCTACCCCTTGGTTTCCAGCGATTTGTTACCAGCCAGTAACCAATCAGTGACTTGAGGTGGGGGGGCACATGGGACATAACTGTTGCTTTTGAATCTGAGTTGAATGCTGAGGATCAATTGAAAACTCACTGAACAGTTATGTCCCATGTGGCCCCCCTTATAGTCACTGACTAACTCAGAGTTAGCGAGCTGAAAAGCAGGAAGTAGTGTTCTGTTCTGTTCCACTCCCACACACTCCAGCTTTTATACATTACATTTTGCCTAACTAACTATATTAGATACATTTTTTATTTTGAAGGTATTTAAAGATATCTAAAAGGCTGTTCACTAAATTTTTGTGGGGAGGGTTTACATGTCATTTCCATTATATTCTTTCAGTATATTAAATTGGTGTTTGGATGGTTGAACAGTGACACAGTAAATTACAGTGTGCATAAAACAGATTTTGGAGAAAAGCTCCTCCTCATCTCTTGTAATACTCAGGGGTCAGGGTGGTTTCAGGCATCCTTTGAATCATGATTTTAATCATGTTCAAACCTCCTGCATAACCATTGTTTAAATCACACAAATCAGAAACATTATATATTATTTCCATTTTACACTTGAATTTACAGTTTAAAAAAGAACAGTTCATGATATTTAGTAAATAAATTTAATAGCAAGCTTTACAAAAGATTTAATAAAAATAGTAAACATTGTTGACTTTTTGATTCCATTTATACATTGAACATACATGTTATACATGTTTTATTTTTCAAAAGTAATGATGGGCGAATCTACCCCATTTCGCTTTGCCGAAAAATTTGCGAACGAGTCGCGGCAGGTTATTGACGTGCGTCAACTTCGTTGCTTCGTTTTGGACATTTATTCGCCAGAATACATTTTATGATTTCCATATAACATGGACTTGTGTAAAAACTACTTGATAAAATATTTATCCTGCCATAATCATATTTTGCTCTGTGACAAATACTTTTCCAAGGAAAAAAAATTTGGTGAGTTTTTATGCCAAATAAAAAAAATATGCATCCCTCACAAAAGAACAGTGGTGTAATTACCAGGGGTGCAATTGGACCCAGGCTCGCACCCCCTTGGGGCCCACGGAGCCATGATAAAGGTTATCATGAGCAGCTGGGCAGAGGGAGATTTTATAGTGCGCATGCTAGCAGCCCTCAGGCGCACCATTCATGGGGGGGAAGGGCCTGAGGGGGGACCTGGGGACCCATCTTGTACCAGGGCCTGCCAGCAAGTAGTTGTACCACTGCAAAAGAAAACTATGGTACAGCCAAAAATGTCACCTTTATCAAAGCTAGACATTTTTATGGGTAAGCTTTAGTTTAATATTAAACATTAAATATGTGTGTGGTATAAATTTTCTCAATAAAATAGTATATCTTTAAAGGAGAAGGAAAGGCTGGAGGCACTTGGGGGTGCCAAGTGTTAGGCACCCCCAAATGATTGTATCAACCTACCTGAAATCCCCGGGCCGGTGCTCCTATCAGCAGAAAACTGCACTGGCCCGGGGGTTATTCTTCAGACCAACGCATGCAGTTCAACAAAAGAGCTGACTTTTTAGTTAAACTCAACTTTTCATTATTATAAACTTTCTCAATTCTAGCCAGTTGCAGGATTCATTTTCTGGAACAAATTGGAGCGGGCGCACACCCTCACCAACACCTCATGATAGCAGCCTGGTGTTCAGTAATGGTGGATTTGGCAACCTCCTATTGGTCCTATAAAATAAAGATACCAGCACTTGTACTTATATCAGACAGCACTTGAGGCTTTTGCTTGCAAGGACAACCCTTGCTAAGGTTTATTGTGCAGAGCAAAAGCCTCGAGTGCTGGTATCTTTATTTTATAGGATTCATTATCTAACAGTAATTATTAGTTGCAACAATATAAGCTGCAAATGGAACTATTTTTTTTTTGCACGAGAATCGACTATCCTAAACAACCATGGTGATTCGCGAATTTATTCGCCAGCGGCGAATCGCGGGAATTCGCCGCAAATTCGATCTAGGTGAATAAATTCGCCCATCACTATTTAAGTACAATGAGATTTTGTACATTCTACCCATTTTAAGTTATGTCAATATGACAGAATACCCTTTTAATAGCTTCCCAAATGTGTAGGGTTAGCATCCTCTTTACATCCAGTGTTTTTCACTCTGGCAGCAATCATCAGCATGAGCAAATGAATTTGAAGTTCCTATTCACAATAACTGTCTGGATGAAAGACAGTGGATTTGATGCAGCCAAAGCTGATGATCACAAACCAAGCTGCTCAAGTCTGCAGCAAGAATGTCATATGGGGAGATGTTAAAATGTATGTGTGGGACGTATTGCATTTGAGTGGATGTGGGGGTTATCACTTTAGAAATAAGGATGGGTTTTAAATTCTCCTTCACAGGAAAAACTATACCGATACATTTGCTTAAAGAAAAGTAAAGCGTTAAATAGGTGAATGCAAAACTGATGAAAGGACTATTCTAAGAACTTCACTTTCAATGTCTTTTTGAAAATAATCTTTATTCAGTTTTCAAGAAAATACAGAAGGCAAAAAAAGGTAGTAAGAGAAAATGGAAAATGGATTTAAAATTGACAATTGACATGATGATAATTTCCCGCAGTATACAATTTAGACAGAATTTGTTCATTACAACATTACAAGATCTACCTGTACATTTTCATTTCAACATTTTTGCAATGTAACAACTGCCTTAAATAACTTCCTGTGTTCTGAAAAGGAAGGAGAACCAAGGGACCGTTAAAAAAGAATAAGGGGAAAAAGAGAAAAGATACACAAAAAGAAAAATTCGTCTCAACTCCTGTAGCAAACCATCTCTGAGCTATAACATCCTGGGTGGCATCATTGATACTGGCCTGGTCTATCCAATGTGGTCCTTTAGGCTAAAAGGCTGTACTCTCTGGTGACAGGCAACTGGGTTATATAGTTATTCCTCTGTATCGGAGCCACGGGTCCCAGATCTCATGGAAGGTATCCATCTCATCGTTAGCTATCATAGTAAGTCTCTCCATCACCATATAACCGTCCACTCTGGACTTAACTGAGGATATATCAAGGGTAGGCGTTTTCCATGTTTTATCTATGATTTGTTTGGCGGCCAAGAAAATTTGGCAAATCAATCGTTTCACATATTTATTACATCCCGTAATTCTGCCATGAAGCAGTGCCGTTGTGGGGAGTTTAGTTAGTTTGAGCCCTGTGATACTATTGATCATGGTGTGAATACGTGTCCAATATCTGATTGCTTTGGGACAGGACCACCATACATGTAAATAGGTTCCTACCTGTCCGCATCCTCGAAAGCAAGTAGGGGATGTGGCGGGATACCATCTAGAGATTTTTTCAGGGACCAAGTACCACCGTGATATAACCTTCTGAGATGTCTCTTGAATTAAAATGCTAGGGGAACATTTTGTTATATCTAGGAGCCTATTTGATCAGTCTTCCTCTTCCATAGTTATATGGAGCTCTCGTTCCCATTGTCTAATATATGGTAGGTCCTTTAATGGCTGTTGATGGGCTAACAAGTCATAGATTCTGGAGATAGCTCCTTTATATGGGATTGAATGTAAACATAGTTGTTCAAATATGGTGGGGGGAGGTAAAGAACGAGATTCATTACCCAATATAGAGAAAAAATAATGTCTTATCTGGGCATACCGAAAAACCTCTGAAGGAGGCATGTGGTATTTGGTTGTTAAGGTATGGATATCTATAAACTTGTTGTTTGGGGTCAGTTGGGCTATCTTGGATAGACTGTTCATGTGCCACCACTGAAAAGTCGTCCCCACCTGGCCGGGAGGAAACTCTGAGTTTTTTAATATGGATAGGGCTGGGCGGTAATATGAGGCTAATGGAAATTGAGTCCGAATATTCTTCCATAAAGACAGGGTATGGTTTACCGTGGGAGGCAGCGTGAGATTTATGTTCTCTTTGATCCAGACAAGGTTACTAAGTAACAGGGTGCCAACCTGCCATTGTTCTATATCCGTCCAGAGTGGAGAGTGGTGGGTGACATGCCAATCCGACATCTGAGCCAATTGTGCTGCATTATAGTACATACGGAAATATGGGACCCCCAGTCCTCCCCTACGTCTACTCCTGTAAGTCACGTTTGCCCTCATCCTAGCTCTTTTACCTCCCCAAATAAACTTCTGACAGGATGACTGAAACTTATTTAGTATTGTCATAGGGGGGCTTACTGGTAGTGTGCGGAAGAGGTACAATAACTGTGGTAGGATCGACATCTTTAAGGCGTGGATTTTACCGAGCCAAGACAGTTTCATTGATTCCCATGTCCGGAGTATAGAAAATAGTTTTTTAAATACCTTAGGGTAATTAGCAGCCGACAGGGTATTGTAATCTGAAGTTAGTAGAATGCCTAAGTATTTAATAGTCTTGGGTTGCCATTGGAACTCAAAATTTATTTCTAAGATTTTTTGAATTTGAGTCGGGAGATTAATGTTCAGTGCTTCTGATTTCAGCGAGTTGACTTTCAGGCCTGAGATGTGTCCAAAATCAACTAGGGTTTTATATAGATGTGGGAGTGAGGTCATTGGTTTAGTGAATAACATCATTATATCGTCTGCATATAGTACACATTTATGGGTTTTGTCCCCGATTTGCAGACCAAAGATGTTTTTATGTAGTCGGATATGGATCGCTAGAGGCTCTATAACTAGGGCAAACAAAAGGGGTGAGAGCGGGCATCCTTGGCGGGTACCCCTTTGTATTGCAAATTTTTTCGAGAGAAATCCCAAATGTCGTACGCAAGCTCTAGGTGTGTGGTATAATGCCTTAAGAACATGTAGGAATTCTGGGGGAAATTCATATGCTTTTAATACCAAGGTTAGATACTGCCAGGAGACCATATCGAAGGCCTTTTCCAGATCTAGCGACAGTAACATTGAAGGAATATTCTGTTGTTTGCTATGGTATATCATATCAATGACTCTACGAACATTGTCAGTTACCTGTCTGCCCGGATAAATCCAGCCTGATCTTTCTGTACTAAGATGTGTATAAAGGTATTTAAGCGAGTGGCATATATTTTGGCTAAGAGTTTGATGTCTATATTTAGCAGTGATATAGGACGGAAATTTTTACACAATGTGATGTCTCTATTTGGTTTGGGTATGACCGTTATATATGCTAGTTGGGATTCTTCATCAAATTTCCCTTCCCCAGTCAGCATTTCGTTGTATAAAGTAGTCAAGATGGGGACTAGTATGGTGGAGTAGGATCTATAAAATTTAGCAGAGAATCCGTCGGGGCCTGGGGCTTTTGTTAGTTTAAGATCTTTGATTGCTTCTGCTATTTCTACTTTCAATGTCTTTTAATTCCAAGATATTAAGGGAAATGGGTATGGTTATGATTGGATTTTGTTATAACATCACCAGCTACTGGTCAGTTTCCAGCCATGACATAGTTGAGGAAGTTCCACTCGAGGTTGGAGTGCTCTACCTCTTTCAATCCAATGTGGATCCAGGTGCTGTAGCAGTGCTCTGACCAAGCCTGCCTATGGTCCAAACATCAATCCGAATATCCCATACACTGCAGCACACTGGAGACTGTAGTTTAGTGCAATTTGAATATTTATTAGCTCATAGTAGACAGACAAACAGCAATGTTTCGGACCCCTCTGTGTCCTTTATCAAGCCTAATCACATCAAACATTGTGCCCCCTTAAGTACTGTGTTCAATTAAAAAAGGTGTGTCCAATTAGAAAAAATGTGTCCAATTAAAAAGAAGGGGGGAGGAGAGTGCACCTCCCAATATACATTGTGTGCAGATTCATCAAGTGACTTTGATCAGATATTTTTCAAATAAATAGGTAATATGTGTCCATAAATATACGTAGTACATGTGTTTGCATTTTTACAAGCTCAGATGTATACTAGCAGTACTATCAGACTTTTAACAGATAAAGATTGGGATAACTCTCTGGATAGGTTTCTCTTACGGGCTAACTCCACTAAGGGAACAATATCGCAAAACTACAAATTTATGCAGGTTAATATTGACTATAACAGCATACCCAAAGGACCTAAACAATGGACTGTGGACATACCAGACCTAAACATGGAAGAAATATTTGGGATGTATAAACAACTATGGCGAACCCTACCTTCTAGTATATATAGGGAAATGTTTTTAAACCTGCTACACAGGACATATCTGACTCCAGAAATACTCTATAAAATGCAACGAAGGGAAAATAGCAATTGCCCGAAATGTGGACAACCCAGAGCTGACTTTATGCATTGTCTATGGTCTTGTCCATACATAAAACGGTTCTGGAGCCAGATAAGGGACTATGCAAACAGGCACTTAGTGAATTTTGTCCCATTAACAGCAGCTTGGGCACTCTGGGGCATAACCCCCAGCGAGCATACGAGAATTACAAGAGGCGCAAAAAGACTCTTGTTGATCATAACGGCAGTAGCAAAAAAAACTATACTACAAGTCTGGATAACAAACAACCCCCCCACTGTTAGGCTCTTCCTGGAGAAACTAGTGCGAGTTTTCTATATGGATTGGATAGAAGCATCTCTTAATAAAAACGCAATTGTCCAAAGGTTTTTCGAAACCTGGGAAACATTTATTGACATAGTTCCATAGACAATAAGGCTTAGACTACATGAGTGTTTTTCCTATACGGAATGGTATATCACAAGGACAATACAAGGAGACCCTCCAATTAATGTGTGACTAGCAGAGGCTTCCGGCATAGCAGCTCCAGAGACGAGAAAAGACCTATAAAGAGAAAGAGAGAGTAACTTCAATAATCATCACTTTTATTTATTTTTTTTTCAATTTAAATATTTATCTGTTTTCTTTATCTGTTGTTTTGGATAAGGTTAAAAGGTTACCCATATACATAAGCTTGAGTACAGAAATCTGATTATAAATTAACATCCCATTATACATACCACCATTACAATCACAGCTGCAATTATTGTAACGAGAAGACTGAATGTATGTTAAGACATGTAAATGAGCTATTTACATCCTGTAAATAGAAAAAATGCACAAATATGTATATGGATATGAAAGCTATGTATTGACAAATTGTTCAAATAAAAAATGTTTCTTTAAAAAAAAAAATATACGTAGTACAATAAATAGATAGTGTGTGTCCATCAATACATAATCCATATTAAAAACATCACAAAGTATCAATACAGGATTAAAAACATTGTTGCATTTGATTCTATTTTGCAGTGGATCCACAGGATAATGAACCAGTGGAATTTCTGAGAGCGGGCACCAACTTTTGTGATTTTGGAAAATCAGAAAATAAGGTACCCCATGCGCCTCAGACGACACTAAAACAAAATAGAATCAATTTACTACGTACATTTATGGACACATATTAGTTCGACAGGGGAACATTTACCAGTGGCACAGCAGGGAACCAGAGAGAGGCTTGGAACGCGGAACACAGAGTAACCAGGGATACAGTCCGGAACGAGAGAGAGGCTTGGAACGCGGAACACAGCGCAACCAGGGATACAGTCCGGAACGAGAGAGAGGCTTGGAACACGGAACAGCACACGCTATTACGCACCGCATACCAGGAGACGCGAGCAGCCACTATGCAGTTACTCTTCACTATCCCCCTTTTATACATGTCTCTCTTTATTCTCTAATTCATGCAGGAGTCACAGACAGAATTTGATTGACAGTGTGGTCTAATTCATCACTGGTGGTATTCTTTTACATAAAATATGTATTAGAGATCACTCTTTCCAAATACCCAAGTGACATAAATCCTGCCTCTCTACATGAAGGATATGCACAGGCAATTGTTGTTTTAGTTGTTTTAAATTACTTAATTCAAATACAACTGCTAGGCAAAGGCATCACCCCACATAAATGATGTATTTGACCTACCTGTCAATCTAAATCAGACACCCAACTACTGCATGAATGGAGAATGAAGAAAAGCAGATGCTAATAAATAAAGAAGATAACCTGGTTATTTGAGAAATGGTACTGAGTTTATTATTGTTTGTGTTTAGAAAGTTTCTTATTGGAAGCTTTTATTTTTTCTTTAAAGATGACCATGTACATGTAGTTCTCATGTAGCAATTTATGATCTAGTGTAGTTGAATGCTGCATTTTTTTAAAAAAAATAGTAAGTTAAAACAAATTCCATTACCCATATTGCTCTCAAGCACAGCATTAAATTCAGCTCTGAAATCTGGAAAGTTTTTGTAGTCATCAGTTAGCTGAAGAACCGATGCACATGTACGACCTACTGGTCTTCTAGTGAATGTTGTCATTGTTTCAAAATTAATGTTTATCTTACCGGTGACTTTTAAGTCAGAGCCTGTGCAGTATCTCAAAAATTTAGTTAGTGTGCACTGGTCAAGTTCTCGTACATATTGTTTCAGGTACTTTGAAACTTCCTTTTGTTTTAGAGTCATATCTTCAGGGAATTCTAACAATTTCAACACTTTTTGTTGAGTTGGCTTCAATTCTAAATACAGTTTTTTTCAATTCTTCTGGGCTCAGATTCAGTAATGGCTTTATATATATATATATATATATATATATATATATATATATTTCTCTCCAGCAATCTATGACAAACATTGGTCTTTGAGCAACCTCCTTGTGTGCTATCTCCAGTAGAGTCTGTTTAAAAGAATCAGCAGAGATTTTTCTACGACACCCATCGTTATCTAGAACATCAAGAATGTCTTCCATGTCAACAGCTGAAAAATTGCTCAAAGCTGCACTTAGAATTTCTTGCTCTGAAGAGCTTAGATAGAGGAAAAAATCATCAAGAACATTATGTATACATGGTTAAATAGAACCTCCTCAGTGAATGAAAGTGCAAGTCTACAAGGGAGGTAACCACAGTCTTGGTAACCTTTCAGAAATATTCTATTGATGGCCTTCCATGTTACTGCTGTGAAGTCATGTCTAATAAAGGGTACTTTTAATAGATCGCCTAGCGTGCACCCTCATTTCTGGCCAAAAATGGGAGATTTTATCTCTTAGTACACCTGATCCACAACCAGCTTCCTCTGCGTTATCATTAAGGATTCGCCTTACATCTAATGTTTTAGTTAAGATATCTGGGTCACAAAATGCATCAATCATATACTTCATGCAATTAGCATAGTGTATTGTTATGACATGAACATTTTCTGTAGCCGGGGAATTAACGTGGCTAGGTTCTAGCCACAAAAGTGTATCATTCAGGTCCTCAACCCCTATTATTGGGGCAAATGTAATCTCTTCATCACTATTTACTATGAGGTCTGCAAATGAGGCCTGTATTATGATATTTGAGCTATAACTCTCCTGTTCTTGCACCTCTTCAATTGTATTTTGGGTAAAATAACCTTCCACATGTTTCAGATTCTGTTACCAAAATACCTGGCTGATTCATTAATTCACTGGTGCATGCATTTGTGTTACACTGAGTCTGGTTTATTTTTTCTGTAGTAAGGTAAAACCGAAGCGCAGGAAGCTTGATTGTGTCATACATACAACCAATTGTTACATCTGTGCTGAGTGAATTCTGCTGGAAGTCACATACATCAAATTTGAATAAAGATTTCCATTTGGAAAAAAAGGCATTTTCCTTCCTCCATAATCTCCAGTTTTCCTGCATCTTTGCCCATAACTACTTTTATGGTTCCACCCCCTTGTTTTGCCCTTACTTGCTTAAAGGGAAACTGTCATAGGAAAACATGTTTTTAAAAAAAAGTTAATAGTGCTGCTCCTGTAGACTTCTGCACTGAAATCCATTTCTTAAAAGAGCAAACAGATCTTTTTATATTCAGTTTTGAAATCTGACATGGGGCTAGCCATTTTGTCAATTTCCCAGCTGCCCTGGTCATGTGACTTGTGCCAGCACTTTAGGAGGGAACTGCTTTCTGGCAGGCTGTTGTTTTTCCTTCTCAATGTGACTGAATAGTACGCAGTGGGACACGGGTTTTACTATTGAGTGCTATTCTTAGATATACCAGGCAGCTGTTATCTTGTGTTAAGGAGCTGTTATCTGGTTACCTTCCAATTGTTCTTTTGTTAGGCTTCTGGGTGAGGGAAAGGGAGGGGGTGATATCACTCCAACTTGCAGTACAGCAGTAAAGAGTGATTGAAGTTTATCAGAGCACAAGTCACATGACTTGGGGCAGCTGGGAAATAATTTTTTAAAAAAACATTGGTGGTAGGGCCCCCGCTAACAAGTTTAAAAAAAATTGGGGCCCCAAAAATATTTTTTTAATAAAACATTGGCGACAGGGCCCCCCTTGCAAGTTAAAAAAATTGGGGCCCCAAAATTTTTTTTTTAAACATTGGTGGCAGGGCCCCAGTTAACAAGTTAAAAAAAAATATTAGAGCCCCATAAAATATATATTTTTTAAAAAATTGGTGACAGGGGCCTATAAAAAAGTATTAAAAAAAAACATTTGAGGCCAGGGGATAAAAAAAAAAAAAAAACCCACATAGGTGTTGGTGGAATTGAACTCATGGCTGCAGGACTTCAGTATACTTGCTTGACTTCAGGTATTTTCTTTAGTGCTGGCTCCTCGTGACATCGGGCATTTCCATGACTTCAGGACTTTAAGTGTCGGCTCCTTCGCGTCTGTTCGGCATTTCCGCATCGGCACTAAAGCAATTGGCTCGGCGCTGGTAAGGGGGGCCCGGCTCTTCAGAAAATGCAGCACTGCCGGGCCCCCCTTCAGCCCCGGGCCCGGGACACTTGTCCCCCCTGTCCCCCCCTGATGGCGGCCATGGATTGCAGTGCATAATTCTTCTGGAACAGCACTATTAACTGATGCATTTTGAAAAAGAAATTTTTTCCCCCATGACAGGATCCCTTTAACAATGGAATCTTCTATGTGAATGCACCCAATTTCAAGACTGCGAGTGTTTTTTGTTTTATTCTTTTTGGCTATGTTAACACGCTCACTGTTGCTAGAGCTACTCTGACGACTATGATCTTCTGCTTGACCTTTTTTTAGTTTAAGCTGCTTTCTCAGCTTATCAAAGAGTCCCATTTTGCGCTTTAAGGGTGTCTTTGAGCGTTTGCAGTAACTGAATAAAGCAATACGGTCTCCATAAGAGGGAATTTATTTTGCCAGTGAAGCATCATCCAACACCAAGACAACATCTCTGTCAATCTGCAAAAAAACCAAAGTTGGAAGTAGCTCAGAACGAAATACAATAATCTCTTCTTTAACATCCTTTTTTTAAATATAGAAACAAATGTAGTAAAAAAGAAGCAAAAACAAGTAAGAAAAAGTGCACAAACCATCTGCTGTTAATTGTCCATTGTGCTTAATAGCACAATGCAAAAATACATGCTTAGATTTTAAATACAGAGACCCCCTTCTCTCATACGCAGCACTTTGGTGCCTATTTGAGATTGCTTAAAGGACAAGTAACAAATTTAAAAAAATTTTACATAGCAACAAGAAAAAGACACAAAGACATATTAAACTTTAAAATTGCAAAGTGTCCTTACCAAAACTCCACTAGTGTTCCTCTTCAGAAAAGGTGAAAGGGCTATGATCCATTTTGGGGTGCTCGATTTCTCCTCCCTGGCTATCTCCTATAAAGAAGGCAGTGAGGAGAAACCGAGTCCCGCACAATGGATCACCTGCTTGCTTTTTCTAAAGAGGAGCACAAGCGGAGTTTTGGTAAGTTATATCTTAATAAAGACTTTGCAATTTTAAAGTTTAATATGCCTTTGTTTTTTTTTTGTGCTATACAAACAACTTTTTAAAAAATGTTTTGATGTTACTGGTCCTTTAAGCGTTTTACCTCAATCACACTATAAGGAAACATTTTGGAAAATGGACAAATACAGGTACAGTCAGATTTTGCATACTGGTGATAAAATGTGTAATACTACTTAAAATTCACCTTATCTGTTTTAATAAGTGATAAGAATTCTTCTTGCAATCCCCGATCACACAGAAATTGAATAATATCCTCAGTTCGGTCTTCTGACATTTTGTCAGTGCTTTGAAATAAAAATATGTTAATGTTGCATTATATCTACAAAACAAACTAATTTTATATTGAATAAAAAATACAATTTGAAGTTAGCCAATGAAAGGGAGAAAATTATACAATCCTTCAGAAACTCAAAGCATTTGAATAAATAATTGTAGTGAGAAAAAAAAAAAAAAAAATATATATATATATATAGTATCAGTGTATGATATTTTCATTACTTTAATACACTTTAATTTTTTGGTGTTACTGTTCCTTTAATAAAAAGTAACAAACATAAAATGGTCAGTGACCACCTTTTAAAAGCCACTAGAAGTCAAAAGACGATGGCAAATAATTCCAAAACTATAAATAAGGAAGAACAAATTAAATGTCACAAACAAATGCCTATTCTGTAACATGTTAAGTTTTAACCTGAAGGTAAACTAGCCCTTTATAGGATTAAGCAACTGAAAAAAAATTCTGGCAAAGTTTATTAGTTTATTCATTCATATAGGTCCATTCTAGTCAGAACCAGAACAAAACAAGACAAAAAAAAAATTAGACCCAACAAGGGTATACCTGATTAATCTGTTATTTTCAGGAGGCAGAAGGAATGCTTCATCAGACAAGATGATAACTTGTAAGCCAGTAGCTGGAGCAGGAATAGGGTCAAATTACCATAGACGGGCAGATGTGTAATTCTCTTGAATATGATATGACAGATGAGATCAATGTAAAGGAGTTTTGTAATTGACAGGATTGGCAACAAAATGTAGGTCCACTGTGATATACACAAAAAAAGAAACAATATTATTGTAAAGGCTTTATAGCAAATTATAAAACCTGTGATAAACACTGAGCAAGTGCAGACTTATACCACTTGGTTTACAAATGATTTCATGTATCCTGTCTTATCAGAACTGCTTTAATGTTGAACTATAATTTCCCTAAGACTGGTCTATCTCCATGACTCTTTTCTTATTCTTTCTATACCCTTACTATATGTGGTATGGTGCACTTAAAGGAAACAGAAAGCTAAAATCACTGGGGGTGGCATGCTTTTAGGCATCGCTATGATTTAAAGTATCTTACCTGCTGACCTAGGTTGGTACTCTTCTTACTGTTGGGTATCTTCCAGACCAGTGATCCCCAACCAGTAGCTCGTGAGCAACATGTTGCTCTCCAACCCCTTGGATGTTGCTCTCAGGGTGTAAAGCACTTACCTCTGCCCTCGCACAAGATGGCGCCTCCGTCTCCCGAGCCTCTGTCTGCCGGCGTCCTCGTGAGCGCGTCTCGTCACAGGCGTTACGTCGCGGGCGTCCATGCGCGCGCGCCGCGTCACGTCATAGGCGATACGTCGCGACCGATCGTACGCTGGCGTCCGTCCGTACGCAGGCGTCCATGCGTACGCGTGCGTCCGTACGCATGCGGGCGTCAAGTTCGGCGCATGCGCAGGGGGTTTAAATAGAAGCCACTTTTTGCAGTTCCTTGCGAAGTGTTCATCGCTCCTGTGAGTCACTAAGCTATTATTCTTCAAATATTGGATTTCCTGTGTACCAACTTGACCTGCCTTCTGGACCCTGCTGAATTCTCCTCTCCATTGAACTCCGGCTTACCCTTGACTACTCTTCTGCCTCACCTTCAGTGCCTGATCATCCTCAGTGGGAGGTGTAGGAGAGGTCAATCTTCTACGAAATCTCTTCCAACCTACTGGTCCTGATACAGGGTCCTCAAAGCAGGTGCTTATTTTTGAATTCCAAGCTTGAAAGCAATTTTTAATTGCATGAAAACTAAGTATAGTGGAGCCTTTTTTGTGCTTCCAGTCCACACAGGGGCTACCAAATAACCAATTACAGCCCTTATTTGGCACCTCAAGGAACTTTTTCATGCTTGTGTTGCTCTCCAACTCTTTGCACATTTGAATGTGGCCAGGACTGGACTGAGAATCAAAATAGGCCCTGGCATTTCAGGTACACAGAGGCCCAATCAGCCCACATAGAGGCCCAAACAGTCCCCACCAGCCCACTAAATACTGACTTTCTATGGCACCTTATAGCAGCCCATCTGGCATTTGCCCTAACCCACAGATTGCCAGTCCGGGCCTGAATGTGGCTCACGGGCAAAAACAGGTTGGGGACCGCTGTTCCAGACCATCCACCAGGAGGAAAACCTTGCATTTAAATTGTATCAATAAACAATGTACAGTTAGAATGCTACTCCTTCTCTATATAAGGAACAATAATGTATGCACATACTTACACCTACCCATACATACACACATCTACTGTAAATAATTATAAACATAGTAACATAGTAAGTTAAATTGAAAAAAAGACACGTCCATCAAGTTCAACCTTTTAAGTCTATATAGAACCTGCTTAAATGCTAGTTATTTTAAAAGGGAACAGGGTAAGGCAGTATAAAATTTTATTAACAGGATTTAAGGAAAGAGTAAAGTTTGAAAAAAAGAAAAAAAAAGGTTTCACACTGAACTCAAATCCAAATTGAGGCAGCTCTCAGAAGTGTAGAATAATCTGCTTCATAGACACCAACCAGAAAATGCTTAAAAATAAAAAGAGAGCACACAAGGGAGGTGTGTAAGAAAATCATAGTAGATACAGTTGTGCATTAAAGCTTTTAATGATGTGTAACCCCTTTTTGGCTGTATTAGAACCAAACCAACTAGTATATGGTAGAGCACGGGCTACATGCGACCCTCTTTCATCAGGTAGGGCTTTCGATAAAGGGAAATACACGTGTGAGGTAGTTGAACTACAACTCAATACTGCAAGATGTGTAAAATAACAGGTGTTGGACGCCAGGGGTTCTTTGCAAACAATTTGAACAATGTTTATTTACAAACACAGCACCACAGGGTAAATGATACTCACAACAAGGTGGATCATATGCAGCTACAATATATATGCAGAGGAGTAGCAGATATAGCAATGGAAAGACTCTCAGGTAGGATTAGTAAGTTGGAGTTGATAGGATCACCATCCAGGATATCAGTACCTCATGTGGTCCGGATCCCAACAGCAGATTTGGGTCAGGTCAGGGGTTAAAGAACTCTTCCTGCAGTCCTTCTCATACTGAGGTCCCTTCACTACAGGCAAAGTAGAGCCTGGGGGAGAGCTACTCCCTTCTATCCTCCTTGTTGGAGCTTGAGCTGCCCGTACTATCTTTCCTCTCTCACTCACTTGTACTAGAAAGTGCTATAACAGATTTAACCTGTCACTAACTAGTCCTCATTCAAGGGGTCCCTGTATCCCTGACTTCACTAAAGGTGGCTGTTTCCTTTAGGGCCGAACGCTTCTGGGGCCTTGTTGACTCCCAGGCTCAGTGGATCAACTGCTCAGATCAACTGCTGCAGGCCAAAGAGGAAGTGCCCCTCCCTGCAAGTACTTTTGTTACAGCACTGCAGGGGGTGGTCACAACCTGTATCCAATAAATTGTTACATGGGATTTAGCCCAGTAACAGGAAAAAGGAAGGTAAGGGTAAGGGAATGAAGCCATAAGGGCCATGCTACTTATGGGTCCCTACAGATGTATAAATAGAAAAAACAAATATCTACTCACAGAGTAGATAAAAGTAAAAGCTCCTGGCATACAACATGATTCAGACAGCTGGGAATTGGAAGGGGGGATTATCTGGTACATATAAGTGTCATGCTAGCAGATGTGGAATGTGTGAAAGAGTTGCACCTAAGAGGATATATGATGAGCCTGATTTACCCACAGCAAAACATTTTATCAATTGCAAAACTACATATGTGGTCTACTTGTTAGTCTGTCCCTGTGGATTCAAAAATGTTGGACAGACTAAACGTGCATTAGGGATACGCTGTCAGCGGGGCCTGCGGCACCCATGGGGGGGGTGTAGTCAGGATCAAGAAGGAAGTCCTTTTCCAGCGAGTCCAGGCAAAGTACAATTCAAGGGGAATCCAATAAAGAAGTCAAAGTCCAGGCAAACAGGGTCAGAAGGCAGGCAGCACAGGAAACAGGCTGTAGATCAATATCAGGAATAAACGGGAGACCCAGGAACACAATGTAGTATTGAGCTATACTCGGGCATCGAACGCAGGTCTCCGGCGTCCTTTTAAGTTTGAATTTGGCGCCACAGCGTGTGACGTCACCGTGCTGGCGCCGGCGTCCTTGCGTCCACGTGTAGTCCTGGGCGCCGCCATCTTGGACCCGCCGCCGCGCCGGGAGGAAGGTAGGGTGCGCTGAGCGCTCATCGTGACATACGCATAGGGGAGCATGTGATAAATATCAGGAACAACATGGTAAAACACAGTGCACCTAGGGTTGCCACCTGGTCAATATTTTACCGGCCTGGCCGGTAAAAATGGTGGCTGATCCCAATTGTTATTAATAGGGAAAAAAGATAAATATATAGGAAGCCCGATATTTTTTTTCCAGAAAAGGTGGCAACCCTAAGTGCACCCCTACATTATGTTGAAAATTATGCTGGTTATTCAAGGGGCCTGGTCTTTGTGGGACTTCAGCATATTCCCAATCCCAACCCTTTCACTGCCAGCCGATTTGTCTGATTTGGTACTTTTATTGCCAGACCATTTTTGAACATTTTGTACTCTTTCCTTTTAAGGGCCTTTCCTGGGGGGGTCTTTTAGTTTACCCAGGAAAACAATACATTGTTTTTTCGGGACAACCTGAGCTTTCAAAATATGCTAGAAGTTTGGGTAATTCCACTTCTGTAAAAAATATAGGCTTCTAAGTGTCTAATAAAATTATATAAATCATGTTTCACATAGTACAATCACATATAACATAATTTATTTTATGTATGATAAAACAGCAGATTTGGAATGTTCTATGTTTTCTGAATGTGCCAATACATATATATATATATATATATATGTGTATATATATATATATATATATATATATACATATATATATATTTTTTTTAAATGAAGATAAAAAAGTTAGAGTTCACCATTTGATAAAAAAAATGTGCCTTTTTACTGTGGTGCACTAAATTCACACTTTGATAAATCTTCCCCAAGTGTGCCATGATAACCTGTTAAGTCACTGTTCCGACCATGATATGCTGCGTCGGATATGCTAGGGGATTCATTAATGTGCTGTGACATGTTTGGAAGCAGTTAACAGTATACTTCTGGGCTGAATATTAAGTTCTATTAAAGTGTATAAATGTGGCAGCCTGTGGCATAACAGAAATGTAGAGTAAACATAGGGCGATCACTTTTGGCCATGTAATTTGTGCGAAGATCGCCACCTAGTGACTATTTTATAGTGCTGCTTTTACTTTATTGATAATTTGTTTCTTAAACTCTGCCTAATAAAGTTGCTGCGGGCAGATTGATGATGTCATCAACAGGCTCCTGAAATAGTTTAGTACTACTACGGTTGTGTCTAGATCCTAGTTGATTTTGGAACAGAGGAACTTTAGAGATAAGGAATTATATATGTAATGGCTGTGCACTCAAATGTAATTCTATTGGTAATTACGAAGTCAGCAGTTCCTGACGGTGCATGAGACTAAGGAGTACAAATTTATTTTAAACAAAAAAAGAGTCTCTAATTGCACTCTGTAATTATGAACCAATGCACCAAATTTTTATTTTGTCCTGTGGTTTAAACCACCCTTCACCAATCAAACATTACACAATGCAAATTACCAATAGTAAATTAGTTATTAAAATTCATTAAATGTATTCACAATTGATTAAACTACTAAAGTTGATGTTGTATGCTGGACATAATTTCATTCAAATAATTCATATTCCTAGTTATACTAAAGTTCGTTAATACAGTTCTGAATCAAGTCAGTCCTTTGTGTATTAATGTGATAAACTGTTAAGAACAATATGCGAGGGGGGAGAGACGTTTGTAGCAGCCGTATGCCTTAGGCTGTATGATTTAAGCCTGCAATGAATGCGCACACACCATCTGTGCGCGATCCGTGTTGATACTGGCTGTTTAATATATCACTGGATTGGAAAGGTTACTTTGTTTCCGACATTTGACAGTTATTCATTATAACTTTCTAAGTAGAAAAAGATAAGATACGCAGATCCAGGAAGCCGCAGTAGTAAGTGCCAAGCCTATTAAGGGCAATTTTCAGCAAAAAGCATTGTGTAAAGCTTTGCCATTTAATGCTGCATTTCCCATAAGCTTTGCCGAATTTATCCTAGCCATACGACGAACTTAGTTGTGTGTGCAGCGTGCGGCTTGATGTTATGCATTGAAAGCAGCTTCATTAGTGTCGGCAACAGTCTATCAGTACCAGTGCGGCTATAACATTTGCCGAATTTATCCCGACCTTGCGTCGAACTTAGTTATATGAACAGCATGCGGCTTGATGTCATACATTGAAAGGAGCTTCATTAACATCGGCAACAGTCTATCGGCACTAATGCGGCACTTATATTATTTTTCAAGAAGCTTTCAGTAAGTTTATACTCATCTGCTGCTTATACTTTCATCCACTTGTGAAGCGTCCGCCTTCGATCGTGCGCACCTCTAGGTGTATCGTGCCCCCACAACTCCAGTGGTGTCAGACGCCTCTTTATTCTAACTCCATTTCAGAGTGGCAGTTCTCCCCCCTCCATGCTTGCAGCCTACATATGTTTCGCCATGTTTGGCTTCCTCAGGGCATGCTTACATCATCACAGAGCGCCTTTTAAATCCCTCGTTCAGTGAATTAAAGATATTATTAATACATCTAAATTAAATATCCAGCAAAAACATTATGAGTTCATAGCCATTCCAAAACACATATTTGGAGGATTTCACAAATCTTATAGTGCAATGTATTTTACAGCGGGTCACGTGATAGTCTCAGTTTGAGTCACATCTTAAATTTCAGTTTATTTCATGTTGAAACTATAAGAAAACTCCAAATTTTCTCTCATCATTCATTCCTTTTGGCCACAATGTATCTAGGACGTTTATCCATCTAAGTTCTTTCTGTAGCAATAGCTTATCCACATCACCGCCTCGAATTCCCAGGATAACTTGTTCAATACCAATCACTTTTAGGCAATTACTGTTGCCATCGTGTATATCATTAAAGTGTCTGGCAACAGAACTCTTTTGGGATTTACGTCTTATGTCGCCCACATGTTCTAACAGCCTAGTACCTAGCACCCTTTTTGTTTTCCCAACATATCTTAAAGGACATGTACATTCCAAAACATAAATCACTCCTGTTGTTTTGCAGTTAATAAAGCTTCTTATTGCAAATTCCTGTGCATTTTTTAAATGTTTAAATTTATTGCACTTCTTGATGTATCTACATGCTTTACAATTTCCACATTTATGTGACCCAATCACTTTGCTGTTAAGCCACGTTGATTGTGAGTCCCTTTCAGTGCTTCTGTAGTGGCTACGTGTTAGCTTGTCCCTTAAGGAGGGAGCTCTCCTGGCTGTTATCTTTGGATACGGACCTACTAATTCATAGAGGTCTGAATCAGCTATTAAAATATCCCAGTTCTTCCTCAATATTTTTTTTAATTATCATTCCAATGGGAATTAAAGCTGGTAATAAATCTACACGGCGATTCAGTTTGTCTTCTATGCTGTTTATAGATTAATTGTGATCTATCAGCGATTTTTGCTCTCTGATACCCTTGTTCGATCATAGCACCGCTATAGCCTCGATCATGGAATCTTTTTGAAAGATCTCCTGCTTGTATTTCAAAAGTTTCATCTTCTGAACAGTTCCTTCGAATCCGAACTTTAGAGATAAGGAAATAGATCTTTCAGTGTGAATTAGCTAGATCCTAGTGGCAAATGGTACAGCACTAGAAACTAGACAATTCAGTCAGAAATAGCTAGATCCCAGTTGATTTTGGAACAGAGCCACTATATAGATTAGGAAATAGATAGTAATGGATGAATTTGTTCCATTTTCCTTAGCCGAAAAAGTTTGTGAATTTTGAGCTGAAAATTAGGGAAACGCAAATTTAGATGGCCGCAACTATGTTTGACGCCTGTGACTATTTTGACAATTGCGACTATTTTGACACACGCCTATTTTTTCCAAATGCAATAAAGTCGATGGGTGTCAGAATAATTTAGTCACAGGCGTCAAAATAGTCGTGGGCTCCAAAATTTTTTTTTGGACGCAGCAAATTTTTGCCGCAGTTTCCTAGTTGCCTAAATACATCTTTACTAGTGATGGGCGAATCTAAGCAGTTTCGCTTTGCCAAAAAATTAGCGAATTTCCAGCTAAATGCGCATATTGGCAAAAAATTTGTGAAACGACGCGCATCTTGTTCTCGACACGCGTCGCGTTTTTTGATGCGTGTCTCATTTTTCTTTTTTACGCTAGCTAATTTCCAGCCAGGAGAATTTTCAACTATTATCCACTAGGATATCCATTATCCACTAGGATCTAG
>JAMBMQ010000042.1:12912-28322 GCA_024363595.1 Xenopus borealis | reverse complement strand
GGTGGAAACTTATGTGGACAGTCCCAGGGGGGGGCACTGCCCCCTCTGCGGACGCCCATGTGCGGAAGGGGAGCAACTCACTTGAATGCGGCTGGGCAGCATGCCGCCCCTGAATTTCTACAGCCCGTGGCCGGGCCTTTGTGCCTTGCCATAAATCTGGACCTGCTGCTGATCTATCTGACAACTTTGCATACTTCCCAACTGTCCCCTTTTGAGAGGGACAGTTTCTCTTTTGACAGCTCAACCCACATTCCCTCATTTGTACTGGAAAGTCCTTTTTTTCTCTGCACTGAAGAGCCAGAAAAATATACAAATTTTCTAACTTAATTGGCTTTTGGCAGAGTGCCCAGAACAGCCACAGCAGCAGATATGACACTTTGTAACAATTTCTAGATAAGCAAATAAATAATTGTAACAATATAAGATAACAGGTCCCTTGGGAAAATTCTCACTCACAGCTTAAAGAGGACCTGTCACCTTGAGACATGAGTAAAATATTTCTTTTCCCTCCTTAGTTAAACCCTTTAGTCAGCTGTTTTTGTCTATATCTGAAACGGATTAGAAAATATCCTTCATGTAAAAAGGGCTTCATAGGAGCTGCCATGTTTAAATACCCCTTTGTTTTCCATGTGTGGGCTGTGCCAAACTGCCAAATCTCATTCATGCTTAGTCAGAGTATACTCTATGATAGACAGGCTCTGTATAACTCATGTCACACCAGGACTTTATATTCTATGGGAATTATTTGAAACACCTTCTATTGTTCTATTCAGATTGTGTGGGCTACTCCAGCCACTAACAACTGCACAAACTGGTGATATCGTGAGAGGAGTCTGCAGGACTGATTCTACCCATGATGCTTTGCTCTCCTGACTTTCTGGAAAGTCAGGGCTTCAGTTAGTGTCTCATGGACATTTTGAAAAGTAGTTATGAATTGAGAATTAGTGAGATTTGAGCATAATAAATAGGGGTATGTGGTTTGTTTTAAAAGTTTTATTTCCTTCCTAGTGTTAACTCAATCATGACAGGTTTCCTTTAAAGAGCAATTCACCTTCATGAGCAAAACTGTAATAACTGAAAACAACCACAGAAATGTGTTCAAACTTTCATAACCTACCAAATTTGTAAAATGAACATGGTAATTAGGGGGTGTGGCCACAAAAGTGGGTGTGACCAAAATATTTCAGTGCCGCAAATTGTTGTTCCACTTTGCTGAGCTGACTATTGTTACTTTGTATCAGCAGTCAGCTGTCCTCAGCCTGCATCCTTCAAACCCCATAACAGTGCAATGCATTGTGGGTTATGTAGTGCCTGCATGCTGTCTGTAAGCTGTGGAGATGTTGTTACAAATTATAACATCAGTGTTTAGTCCGTCCTTCCCTGACTGAATTTCAAATGATGCAGAAAGAGAACTGCTGGATTTCAGCATAGAAAATGGCATTTATTCATACTTTTTTTAAATCAAATTTTGGTTTGGAAGCCCGAGTTCCCCTTTCTTTGTAAGTGTACTAAATGCTCATATATTTTGTTACTTACCCTTTACTTCACTCAATAAACCTGCAGTTGATTTAAAGGGCACCTATCACTAAAAAAAGTTACTCTCAACCAAAGGTGCGGGCTGATAGAGCCCCCATTCTCTTTGGGGATAACAGTACTTTTTATTAAAAAAAAAAATGCCCCCGCCAGCACAGGCAAACTAGTGCATAACATTTATGCACGTGTGACATCACGCACATGCGCATAGTGAAAAGCGGATAATATTTTGGATACTATTTGGGGCAGCTTTTCTTAAAGCTCATGTGTGTCCACTGTCATGCCTGTGCTGGTGGGGGCATTTTATTTTTTAAAGAAGTACTGTTATCCCCAACCGGAATGCGGGCTCTATCAACCCGCACCTTTGGTTAGAGGTAACTTTTTTTAGCGATAGTTGCCCTTTAACATAGCCAACTGAGCAGGCCCGGACTGGCAATCTGTGCTTTCTGGCAATGCCAGAGGGGCTGCTATAAGGTGCCATAGAAAGTCAGTATTTAGTGGGCTGGTGGGGGCCTGTTTAGGCCTCTGTGTTGGCTGATTGGGCCTATATGAACCTGAAATGCCATGGCCTATATTCTGAGTCCGGACCTGCAACTGAGGCATACCTCCCAACCTCCCACCTCCCTTTTTGGGAGGGACAGTCCCTCTTTTGACAGCTCAACCTGCAGTCCTTCATTTGTACATGAAAGTCCCTCTTTTCTCTGCACTTAACAGCCAGAAAAAAAAAAACAAAGTTTCTAACTTCATTGGCTTTTGGCAGAGAGCCCAGAACACCTAACAGGTGCAAATAAGATACTTTGTAACGCTTTTGAGATATGAAAATAAGTAATTGTAACAGGAAAAATATTTTCAAACTCTCATAATCTGCCAAATTTTGTAAAATAAAAATGGAAATTAGGGGGTGTGGTCACAAAAATGGGCGTGATAAAAATTAGCAGCGCTACTTATGGAAAAAAAACAAATACTTTGTACCTCTTTTTACTTCTAAAATGTTGGGAGGTATGCCATTTCTCCAAGACAATCATTTATTTATATATCCTACCACATCAACCATTTTCGCAATCAGAGCTCACTATTAGTAATACTTTATTTCATAACATCTCCACGTACAAGTGTTGCCTATAGTAGGAAACCCTTACTCCACTACAGATCGCAGCTGCGTAACTAGGCAACACGAGAAGCCTTAGCCAAGGTACGGCAAGTGAGATGCGTCAATTAACAAACATGAACATGTATTCTGTTTCGGACAAAACATTGTGAATAAAGCGTAATCTTATCCAGCCCAGCAGCCGTAAATAACTTGAATCATCAGCGTTAACCTCTTTTTACCACCCCCTCTTGTTATGATTGTATTTCAGTTTATAGCCCGTCCTCCGCCATGTGTACTTCCTTCCAATCCCTTCTCCCCTACTTGGACTCGCCTATTGCACACTTCCTTCTTGTCACACGGCTCCGCCTCCTTACTCGCTGCTGACATTTCTCTACCGGGGTGTTTGTAAAGGCAGGTGTACTTTGTACTTTGCGTGCACTGCTAACTTACTTGGGTTCTCTAACCACTTTCTGGTGAGTCTGCGTCTTTTTCTTTTGCCAATATCGCGACATTTCGCCTTAACCGAATAACCCAACCATTCTGTTTTCTAAGCCTCACACAGTCATTAAACTTCTGTGTCAGACTCCCAGTTAAAGCATTTTGTTTAAGGCCATAAATGTACCTGCGGTTGCTGGTGGGTTTTGGTTGTTATTTTACAGTAACCAAAGGACAGCTCCTTGGACTTGGACACATTATTGTCTGGGCAGCTGAGTTTCTTTAAGTCGTCAACAACTTGTAGATACAATTGTAGATACACCAGCAGTGACCTAAATAAAAACGTCAGTCTGATAAACTGAGGCACATTTTACATAAGTGGGATCTGGTTATTTGAAATAAGAAGCTTATCGAATTTCGAATGAATTCGAGGATTTGTTAGTGAATAATAGTAAATCTGTCCCTTAATGTACATTTGTATGTTAAAAAGTAATTTTCTAGTTTCGGTATCACTGTAAGCTACATGTGCTGGGAGATGCAGGCTTGGAACATTAGGGCAAGAAAAAAACTTTGGCTGGTTTCCAAAGTAAAAACCAGCCAAAGGCCCAAAAAAGTAGCCCAAATTTATACCATGGCTAGTTTGTAGTTTCAAACCCTGCTTGGGCTTTAAATTAGTAGCCCAATTTGTCTGGAAACCAGCCAACCTGCCAACCCCCGTGCCATGGTATGCCAACTGGACAGCCCTGATGTAGGAAAATGTGTGTTTCGTTTATTTAGATTATATAGCTACAGGAAAATAATACCCCCTGAACAATGTCGGCCTCTATAAAAAAAATATACAGCATTCATGTTACACTGGGGGGGCTGCAGGTGCAAGACTCTCTGTCAGTCACATACACAACCTAAAGCAATAAGTGATTGGTGCAGGACTGTATAAGGGGCAGACTCATTGGAATTGACCATTTACAAGCAGAACCATGGCAAAATATATATTTGGTTAGTATTTTAAACCTGTTTATTTCACAAATAATAACATTCTTACAGGGAAAAAAATTGGGAAAACTTAAAACATACAACAGCTCATGTAAAACCCTGCTTCATGCATAATTGGGTAATCATAAATAAAAATAAAATGACATAGAAACAAGTTAAGATTGCAACTACCAAGGCAATAAATGCCCTTAAAGGGGTTGTTTGCCTTTGAGATTTTAGTATGATGTACAAAGTGATATTCTGAAAAACATTGCAATTGATTTTCATTTTTTATTTAGTGTTTTTGAGTTAGTCACTTTTTATTCAGCAGCTCTTTAGTTTGCCATTTCAGCAATCTGGTTGTTAGGTTCCAAATTACCCTAGCAACCATGCATTAACTCGCATATGTAAAGTAGATGCCTGAATAGAAAGAGGAGTAATAAAAAGCAGCAAAAACAATATATGTGTAGCCTTACAGAGCATTTGATTTTAGATGGGTGTAAGTGACCCCTTTTGAAAGAGTCAGAAGAAAAAGCCAAATAATTCAGGAACTTAAAAAAAACGAAGACCAATTGAAAAGTTGCTTCGGACTGGCCATTCTATAACATACTAAAAGTTAATTTAAAGGCGAACCACCCCTTTAGATTCAGTTTCCCCATAATATATATTTAATGGAGTTATGTTTTATATGGTGGTGTTTTTTTAGTTCTAATCTGTTTACATTACAAATAACTCACTCTATCATATAAAATGTTGTTCCTGAACCAACAAGTGTATTTTTAGCTGTAGTACTGGTGTGTAGGCAGCCATCTGAGGGCATTGTGCCTGATTCTGTGCTTTCAGAAAGAGCCAGCACTTCCCCTTGGAAATGCTTTCAGATAAGCTATTGATTGTTTCTCCTAGTCAATGTAACTGTAAGAGTTGCAATGGGACTTGGATTTTTACTACTGAGTGCTATTCTCATATCTATCAATTTGTGTTTTACTGACTTTCTTTTGCATAGGATGTTGAAGTTACACCCAGCAATGCAATGTTGGAATATTGGAAAAGAAACTTCTTTATGGTGTTGGTGCTGCAGGCATTTTGTTTGACTAACTGTTCAACAGATGAAGAGATTCCTGAGGAATGGTTGCTCCTTCATGTTGTTCAAGGGCAAATAGGGGCTGGGAATTACAGTTATCTGAGATTAAACCATGAAGGGACCATAATCCTCCAGGTGCTGAGCCTGAAAGGTGATGCTGATATATATGTTTCTTCTATAACCCTGAACCCAACTTTTGATGAGTATGATCTACAATCAACAACATGTGGTTTGGATAAGGTCACTATTCCACATGACTTCTCCCGGCCCGTGGGCATAGGAATTTATGGGCATCCATTTCACATGGAAAGTCAATTTGAATTAAAAGTCTTCTATGACCGAACAGTGCGAAAGGACCATTTTGCTCATGAATCTTATGACCCAGAGAGGCTGGAGGCAAATCAAGAACAACAGCACCAAACATCTCTGGATTCATCTCAGGAGGAAGAATCAATTCTATGGACTATATTAATAGGGATTTTAAAAATAGTTCTTGAAATTCTTTTTTAAGCAATATTAAACATGCACTGGTACCATTCAGTACATTTTTGGAATTTCTACAGTAAAGTAACTGGAATTTTCTATAAATATTAAAGTGTTAAGGATTTATACACAAAAATGGTTGATATTATTATTACCAATTCAGATGCAAGGTGGTCTAACTAGAAATTACTTGACTTGGCTGTAAAATCACTTAATGCCCCCTATCCATCAGATGTGTATGGGACCTGTTATCCAGAATGCTCAGGGACTGGGGTTTTTCCAGATGAGGGGTATTTTCATAATTTGGATCTCCATACATTTAGTCTACTAAAAAATCCCAATAGGCTGGGTTTGCCTCCAATAAAGATCTATTATATCTTAGCTGGGATCAAGTACAGGGTATTGTTTTATTATTAACTGGAAATCACTTTTAAAACTTAGAATTATATTATTAAAGGAGTCTATGGGAGATGGCTTTCTGGATAATGGGTTTACAGACTGTAACAGATCCCAAATCTGTATATTATAACTGTGCATCACTTAGGACCTTCACCATATCTTCTAAACTGCTATATTTACTCTCTGTTATGCCCCTCCTTTATGCAAAAATTATACAAGGTTTCTCCAGTATTATACCATAATATTTATTGCTTAATTTTAGGGATGCACTGAATCCAGGATTCGGTTCAGTATTTGGCCATTTTCAGCAGGATTCGGATTCTTGTGCCTGGCCTAACTGAATCCTTAAAATCATGTGACTTTTCGTCACAAAACAAGGAAGTAAAATTTTTTTTGCCACGCACTTCTTGTGCAGCTGCCTTTTCCCCCATCCTCTCACTAATTTGCATATGCAAATTAGGGTTCAGTATTCCAAAATAGTGGATTTGGTGCAGCCCTACTTAATTTGTATTAAATTTTATAACCTATACAGCTTTTCAACATAAGGAACTTCTTGCCACTCTGTTTTAACTTCAACATCACCAACTACAGCATATTTTAATTTTGGCAGAGGGGTGCCAACTAGAATATATGATTTATTTACTCCTCTGGTCCTACACCACATTTTGGCTCATGCTTGTAATCACAGTGGCATATGACTGCAGTTTTGCCAAAAAAGTATGCTCACAAAGAAAGGACGTTAATAAGGAGTCCATCCTATTTCCATTGCTTTTATAAGAATGTGAAATTACGAGCGCCGTCTATTTTTGTAACAAATCTGTAACATTTAATATACCACTTACAAGATTTTTATTTGCATAATTAAGAAAACGGACTGGAAGCTATAGATTTAAGACCAATTTATTCTAACCCCATGTCGGGAATAAAACCATTGCTGTGGCTTCTACAAAATGTATTGAAATGTAAATCTCGGTTGACTTTTTCGGTTTTTCTTTAAGCTGGCCATAGACATGCTGATTTACCTGCAATATCGCATGAACGATCGGACGTCCCCATCTCCCACTAACCTTTCAGTTTATATAAAGCAGTAAAAGAACATATCGGAAGATCTTCTGCCCTGACAGCAATCGTACCAAAGTTTATGTCCGACAAAGCTGGTGACAGTCTACCACTGGAAATCATCAGATCGGCAGTACACACAGAGATATTATCGGCAGCCAACAGAAACTGTCCGATCGACTGAATGAGCAATGGCATGAAAAATGTCGGGACATTCCACACACGGCCTGAAAACCGTATGAATTGTAGATTCGTATGATCAAATCTTTGCGTCTATGGCCAGCTTCCGTGTTTGTCTGTGTTCCGATAGAACAAGTGGGCTTATGGTAGGATTTGTCACTCTTATTACACACACACACACACAATAGAGTGCAAAATTGTGGGCGTGTTGGGTCTTTGTGGATCTCAGAAGAAAACTAGTAATATTATTTCTAATTGTAAGCAGTTATGTACAAATTCTGAAGGCTCTGTCACCAATTATTCTTGAAAAAATTCATTGATGTAATGTGACATTACCCTATACTTCTGAAAGCCCTTTCCCCCTAACAGAACAGTGTACTCCATGCATAAACTAATAAGCCCATTTCTGAACTTTTGTTCACTTTTATGCAAAAATTTTATTCTAAAACTGAAGACACACAAGCAGCTACTTGTCAAGGCTACAAAATAGACAATAATATTGATAATTGGCTTTGCTAAGACACTACCTACTTGTGTTTTAGGAAAGGCAATTCTTAGTATTGTTTGGCATTTTGTTGCCACAACAAGTAGCTGCTACTTGTAGTCCAGTGTGTCTTGGCTTGTGACACGGGCAGATTTGGGGAGATTTAGTGGCCTGGCGACTAATCACCTCTTCTTGTGGCGACAATCTCCCCAAACTGCCTTCCTGTCCGCTACTATGAAAAGTTGCCAGCGCTAAAGCACACGTGGTGCTTCGTTTTCCTAAATTGCTTCATGAGGAAACTCCGTAAAATGAAGCACCTAGAGTGCTTCAACGCTGGCGACTTTTCATTGTAGGTGACAGGAGGGCAGTTCGGGAGATTGTCGCCCAGAAGAAGAGACGATTAGTCACCAGTCCACTAAATCTCCCCAAATCTGCCCTTGTGTCACAAGCCTAAGTGACTGACAAGTCTCTCAGCATTTGTTGTAGATTATACCGTTATGCTCAGGACCTGGGGTTTTCCGGATTAACAGATCTTTCTGTAATTTGGATCTTCATACCTTAAGTCTACTAGAAATCATGTAAACAATAAATTAACCCAATAGGCTGGTTTTACTTCCGATAAGGATTAATTGTAACTTAATCTGGATCAAATACAAG
The DNA here is from genome assembly GCA_024363595.1 of Xenopus borealis. Classification (NCBI taxonomy): domain Eukaryota; kingdom Metazoa; phylum Chordata; class Amphibia; order Anura; family Pipidae; genus Xenopus; species Xenopus borealis. The sequence goes on along the minus strand of JAMBMQ010000042.1, from coordinate 19,949 downwards.
GTACTGTTTTATTATTACAAAGAAAAAGGAAATCATTTTAAAAAATTATGATAAAATGGAGTCTATGGGAGACAGCCTTTCTGTAATTTGGAGCTTTCTGGAAAACAGATTTCTGGATAACAGATCCCATACCTGTACTGCTAATTCCATAGCATAAGTTAGTATATTGTGCTGTATTAATCCATGCTGTAGGTTGCAAAGTATGCCAAATATGTGAGCCCAAATGATGAAAAAATATCCTACAAATAAGTGTACTTTAAAGGGCTTCTTTTTGGGCCATGCACTGAACCCCAGTGCTTCAGTTAAATGTGTTAAAATTATACCTTAGCATTACTATCGTTAATAAATATAACGGTAATAAAACACAGTAGCTACATAAGTAATAGAAAAAAACTTGGCCCTCCAGCTGTTAACGAACTACAAGTCCCACAATGCATTTGCCTGACTGTGGCTGTCAGACTCCTTCATTGCATTGTGGGACTTGTAGTTCCTCAACAGCTGGAGGGCCAAGTTTGAGGATCACTGTTCTAGAGGCTTAGGCGGCTGATTAACATTGGAGACAAACATCACTATAATGTTTCCCATAGCAATCAATCAGCAATTAGATTAGAACAGTCACCTACAAGTTAGAAAACTAGAGCAAAAACTGATTGGTTTATATGGGCAACATCACAGGTGATTTTTGCCTTCAATGTTAAAGGAGAACTAAACCCATTAAAAAAAAAAAACCCTACCCCCCAACCCGGCAAATGCCCCTACCTCTTTACTTTTTGTTTTAAATGGGTATAGTTCTCCGTTAAAGGGGAACTCCGGCTTCCAAACCAAAATTTGATAGAGGCCCACACATTTATTAACATGTATTTCTATAGCGCCAACATATTGCGTAGTGCTTACATATAACACAGAGACCCCTAATATACCCATCACAGTTACCTGTTTATTCAAAAACTATGAATAAATGCTATTGCCTATGCTGATATCCAGCTAACAGTTCTATTTCTGCATCATTTGAAATCCTAGCAGGGATGGAAGGACTAAACACTGATGTTACAAATTGTAACAGCTTACAGACAGCTTACAGGAACTACATAACCCACAATGCATTATACTGTGTGTAATTTTCCTATCCTAATTGAAATCACGTGCAGGGAATTGTGGGGTTTGGGTTATACAGGACAGCTGGCTGCTGATACAAAGTAACAGTCAGCCAGCTCAGCAAAGTAGTCAGAAAGATCAGCAGGAGAGCAGGGGGTTAAGCTTAGGGAACTGTTCCAAAATATTAAAAATGATGAAAACAGTCTGCATATTTTTTAATTGATGTACATTGCAAAGTTGCTTGAAATTATGTTTACTTTTCAAAAAGCTACGTTTTTGTGGAGTTCCCCTTGAAATAATATGTCCCTTATTGTTTGAATGGTCCACACTGTGCGATAATGTAGCTTGTTCTTCATGAGAACACAATGCAGTTGATAAGGTAAAAGCAGAAATATAATTAGTACAGTGGTGATGTTGAAGTTTTCTAACTTATAGGTGATTGTTCACATCTTATTGCTGATTGTGTGCCATGGGCAACATCACCAGGGAGGTTTTTCTCCATGCCCCTATACAGGGAAGTTTGAAATAAAATTGCAGGATGGGATATATATATATATATATATAATATGTGTGTAATATAGTGCAGGATGGCTGGCATATATAGTCCAACATTATCTGCTGACTCCAGGCCAAAACTGTACCACCATTATCTGTTCAGGGATCAGATATTGGACAGGTTTTAAAATCCTGCTGGCATGAAGCATACATTGTATAAGATGATGGCTTCCAACTGCAGTGGTCTCAGAATCTCCAAGATGACCCCCTGGAATAGCAATTGCTAACTATAGGAACCCATAATTCCACCTGTTAGTAAGTAATGCTCACCCATTAACTAGTAAATCTTGCAGATGGTACATGAGATACAACATAAGACAAAGCTGCAAATAAACTGGACCCATTTAAAGGAATTGTTCAGTATAAAAATAAAAACTGGGCAAAAATGTCTAATTTAGTTAGGCAAAAATGTAATGTATAAAGGCTGGAGTGACTAAGTCTAACATAACAGAACACTACTTCCTGCTTTTCAGCTCTCCTGGTTTACATTGACTGGTTACCAGCCAGTAACCAATCAGTGAATTGAGGGAGGGCCACATTGGTCATAACGATTGCTTTTAAATCTGAGCTGAATGCTGAGGATCAATTGCAAACTCACTGAACAGTTATGTCCCATGTGGCCCCCCTTCAAGTCGCTGACTAACTCAGATTTAGGGCTCTTACACTCGAGCGTTTATACCTGTGCTCCCCTGCGTTCCATTTTGCAGCGTTCAGTCGCAGGGGAGCGCAGGTATAGACGCACTCAATGCTTTTCAATGGGGCTGTACTCACACGAACGCATGTAGGCGCCGAACACAGGTTCAGACGCAACATGCTGCATTTTTCCTGCGTTCAGTGCCTACATGCGATTGTGTGAGTACAGCCCCATTGAAAAGCATTGAGTGCGTCTATACCTGCGCTTCCCTGCGGCTGAACGCAGCAAAACGGAAAGCAGGTAAAAACGCTTGTGTGTAAGAGCCCATAGGGAGCTGAAAAGCAGGAAGTAGTGTTCTGTTATGTTACACATCAGTCACTCCAGCCTTTATACATTACATTTTTGACTAACTATATTAGTTAGTTAACATTAGAAACAGCCTATCTATTTACCCAGTTTTTATTTTTACCCTGAACTGTTCCTTTAAGACCTGAAAGCCAGATTTCATACTTATATCCTATTATGTACACAAAGAATGTAAAACTCAAAGACACAAGTTAAGTGGTAAATTTTATGTTTAGTGGATATTTAAAAATGCAATATATTTGACCAGCACAATCAACTAAAAATAAAATATGGTTATGGTCCCAGTCCATATCTGCACATTTAAAAACAGTATTGTTTCTGTAAAAATTAGTCAAACCCACAAAACCATGTTATGGCATTTCTGGGCTTCAGTATGAGGTTTCTCACTTTCATAAACTGCGTCATAAGATACATATGAAATCTCACAGCCTCATAATAATATGTCACTTGGATGACCATTTTGCTAGTATTCAGTTACAGTTCTGCAATGGCATATCAAGTACTCTCCAAAAAAAAAACAAAAACAAAAAAAAAGCCCACTGACTATGCATTTGAAAAATGAGCTTTGACACATATATTTATGCCTATTCTTTAAACAATATTTAAAAATCCATAATTTCAGCCATTATCAGATTTCAATATGCCCAAGAAAGATAAATAAAATTCCAAACATTTTATTATTTTTTGTAAAAATGTGGAAAAGTAGTACACAATAGGGTTGGTTCCCAAAAGCACGCGAGTATCTGGTCATGTAGCACCATTTTTAAAGGCTTGTGCAACTGACAGCATCAGAGATGTTCTAGCTCTCGTTATCCTTCTTTACTCTTTTTGACCTTTCGCGCTCCTTTTTTTGGAGTAGCCGGGATATTCTGACAGCAATCGCAGATCCAGCGACCTAGACAAAGGATAATTTTAATTGCAAAACAGTCAAACTGCATTTAAAGGGATACTGTCATGGGAAAACGTTTTTTTTTTTTTCAAAACACATCAGTTAATAGTGCTAATCTAGCAGACTTCTGCACTGAAATCCAATTCTCAAAAGAACAAACAGATTTTTTTTTATATTCAATTTTGAAATCTGACATGGGGCTAGACACATTGTCAGTTTCCCAGCTGCCCCCAGTCATGTGACTTTTGCCTGCAATTTAGGATGGAACTACTTTCTGGCAGTCTGTTATTTCACCTACTTAAGGAGAGTAAAGAGTGACTGAAGTTTATCAGAGCACAAATCAAAGTGCAAGCTTCCCTGCACACCTCCAAATCTGCAGGTTAGTTTTGCAAGCCCTGGTATCTGCCATAGATAGGATGGGGGGGGGAGCATGGGCTCTCCTGTTGCTTCAGGTCTACATCCACACACCACTACAGTTTCTGCATGCAGTACTGCCTAACACAGGAGAGCATCAACTCTTTTTGCTACATTTTATTGTCAAAATGAAAATATGTTGTGCCTTTTTATGGGGTTTGCTATTTTGCCATTTGCCTTTATAAATCAACCCTTATATTTTTTATTTATGCCTCAGAGATCAGTTTATATTTGTTAAGTAACATCTCAGGCAAGTAGGCAAGAACATACCCTCTTCTCAACAACAAACAAATCTAAAAATACAAGAAACGTCGAAGGCTTGATATTATAATCTGACTAATTTAATCCTAAAATGTATATCATAGCATTTGAATACATAATCAAAATAAAATATTAACGAGGATCGTTTTTTCTACCTGATGGAAGGGCACCAAGCCCAACACAGAATGTATGGTATCCACGATCACAGGTGTCACAAAACATCATTTCTTCTTCATGGTGGGGCTGGCCACAGATAATGCACGTTTTACATTCCATACACTGCCACGGATATTTTTTTATTACAGCAACAAGCTCTGGAGACATATCCAGACAGGAGGGATGACCTAAAGAACAAGAGATGAAATGGATTATATTCTGTACTTTACAATATTAGAGACAATTGTACAATGCTATACAAAAAGGCAAATGCTAAAAAACAGTTATGGCCTTAAAATAATCTGTTAAGCAGCAGTAAGTTTAGTAAATGTCTGTTACATAAGACTTGTAAATGTTGCTTTACAATCATTAAAAGAACAGGCACATTTTAGCATCAGTTTTCTATTAAACAAGATTGCATACTAAATGGTCACAGTGCCATCATTTTCCAGTTGTCTAATGAAATTCTTAAAAAGTGAATGTATTGATGTTTTGAAGTTTTTAACCTTGTCTAAACTGTCATTGTCTCTCTGACTGGAAGGTAATAAGGAACGATGTGGCAGCCATTTATAATAATCAACAAGGTGGCAGATGGAATTTGGCCAGCGGCTCAGAAGGCATGGTCTGATGCCAGTTAGAGAGTGGCCAAATAAGGAGGTGAAAAAAGCTTCTTTTACAGCCAACAGCAAGCGATGACTTCCACCAACCATAACTATACCACCACATGTATGTTCCTGTACGAAGCACAAATATATGGCAACAGGTGAGTGTCATTTCCCTGTAAGAACCCAAAGTGGCCCTATCAGATGTGGTTTTGTGGTATAGGATTTTATTGCCAGTGTAAGAGAACAGAGAAGCCCTGTAGACAGTGCTGCAGACGTCTTAGTTGGCCTTGAAAATACAATTTGCTTTGATTCATTCATGTTTCTGAAAATCTTCATTCCTAATCTATGAATGTCAAACTAGATCAGTGATTTTCAACCTTGTGCCTCCAGCTGTTAAGGAACTACAAGTCCCACAATGCAATGAAGGAGTCTGACAGCCACAGTCAGGCAAATGCATTGTGGGACTTGTAGTTTCTTAACAGCTGGAGGCAGAAGGTTGAAAATCACTGAACTAGATTGTGCTGCCAACCTCTTACCTCTCTTCTACTGTACATCAAATCCTACAGACATTTTGTTCTCTGCGATATTTACCATTTTAGTTTGAAATAAAAATGTCATTTTTGCATCGCATCGCATCGCAAAAGAAGAAATAATATGCCCAGTTTCAGGGGCTGTTCCTCAGGTTGGTAATCTAAAGGGGAGCTCTAAAAATTAAGATTAAAGTAAACATTTTTAAAAGTTAGAAAAAAATGCTATAAAAAATATTCAAATGTTTGGATGTCTCAGTGCTGGAACCAGTGTAGAACCAGCAATAAAATGCTCTACAATATATTACAACATAGACAACATTTAACAAAAAATAATGCTTTAAGTAAGGATGCACCGAATCCAGGATTCGGTTCAGGACTCTGCCTTTTTCAGCAGGATTCGGCTGAATCCTTCTGCCTGGCCGAACCGAATCCTAATTTGCATATGCAAATTAGAGTCAGGGAGGGAAATCACGTGACTTTTTGGCACAAAACAGGGAAGTAAAAAAAAATGTTTCCCCCTTCCCACCCATAATTTGCACATGCAAATTGGGGTTCGGATTCGGGCAAATCTTTCGGGAAGGATTCGTGGTTCGGCCGAATCCAAAATAGTGGCTTCGGTGCATCCCTAGCTTTAAGATAAAAATATCAGAAAACAATATTTCCATGTAGGATTAGTTATTCAGTAAAATTGGAGCATTTTTGCAAGGCACATTTATTAAAAGGGAAAGTCTTTTGGTGATTGGTTATTTGCTGAACATTGCCACGAAACTTTTCCTTACCTCTGCAATATTTGAATTCCATTAGTGAATCCGGCCACACAACAGAAAAATAACCCAATAATAACCTGGAACCTCATTAGCATATATATATATATACATATACAATAAAAATCAAGCTTCTGTTTCAGCTAACCATTACCTAAGTCAGTGATTTTCAACCTTGTGCCTCCAGCTGTTAAGGAGGAACTACAAGTCCCACAATGCAATGAAGGAGAAGGTTGAAAATCACTGACCTAAGTGATGGCAAGTAAACAATTGATAAAAAAAAAAAACTCATTCAGTAAAATCCTGAATCCTAAATTTATATTCATTGTCGCACATTATTTTGTTTATTAACAAATTTAGCAACTGCAGAGCCCGAATATTTTATAATACTTTTTAGTGGCTTTTACAATGATTACATGATACAGTGCGTTAAGACATGCAAAATATATATAGCATCTATTGAAAGGTGTATAGAGTGCTTTGTTTCACACAAACATTGTAATTCACTTTTGAAATATATTTATGTAATAAAATGCAAAGGAGAAAGTGATCTATGAGTTATATCGTTATTGTATCTCCACTTTGACCAGAAATTACTCCTACTGCCATCTACAGCTGGCAGGATACCATAGTGCTTAGGGATATGACAATATGACTATTCGACTCTCTAAAGCTCTGACTGCTGACTACTAAATCTCTCAAAATGTACATTCATATCACAAGAAGAGCTTTGGCAAAGTTGTGACCATGCACTTTGGCAAAAATAAT
>JAMBMQ010000250.1:37572-52880 GCA_024363595.1 Xenopus borealis | reverse complement strand
CCTCCATATAGTTGCACTTCTGTACACTTATGTATAGTTGCACCACTTCTGTATATTATAGGTGCTGCTGGTGCTGCTGCTGGTGCTGCTGCGCCTCTTGAGGAACCCAAAAGCAACCGACACCTCCAGACAAGGAAGAAGCCTGTGAGTCCTGGGGGGATGTAGAGGCAGTGGGTTGGGAATGGGTCTCCCACTAGAACCTTTATACAGGGGGTGCAGCAGGGGTGTATGAAGGAAGCAAACTCCGCAGTTGCAGGGGGTTCCCAGGAGTGTCGGGGCCCACCAAGCCCTAAATAGTGAGCAATTTCAATATATATTGGCAGAATAGTAAACTTACCAGTGTTGTAGGGTCCAGTAATACCACAGCACTGCTGCCCCACAAACCCAAGCGATGGGTAACTGATTATAACGGGTAACTCAGGATGGGCATCAGGCAATCAGTAGGCACAGGGAAGGGCCCAGCATGCCAATCATTTCATGTATAAGCCTTGTGGGACACCTGTGGCCCCTGGAAGTATTGGCCCCACTTCTGCAAACTCTGGGGGCAAAGTAGTATTGGGGTGGAGAGCACATTACTGCTCCACTTACTACTGACTGGCACTTAGTGATGTCCATGCCCTTGTGCCAAGCTCATCAGAACAGTATTTGGTGCCAGTGACTGGCTGTAATTCTGGGGAAATAAAGCTGCATGCTGATTGGATGGATTGAGCACTAATGCATGGGGGGGGTCACATTCTCTTTCATTCTGGACAAAAAGAGTTTTTGGCTGAAATTCCCTCTAACAGACGCCTCTTGTTTTACTTTTGTGCATCTGGCGCATGTTCCAGCACCCAAGGGCATTTATCCAAAGTGGGGGGTCACACGAGCACCCTAACCCCATAACCAGCACCGCACTCCCCCCAAAACCCAATGAAACATTAAGTTCTTACAGGGACTGGATACAAAGTAACATCTGGTTCATTAGAGCAAGTGGTGCCGAGGGGGAGTTGGAGTTGCACAGTAGTGAGCATTGTGAGGGTTAAGCTGATTTTAATCCTGCATCTGGGGACGTGAGGGGGGCAGGAAGTTTGGGAAGGGGGGGGGATACTGCATCTTTCTCTCTTTTTAGGATTTCCCTCTCTCCTCCCCCTCCAGGTCAGCCTCTTGCTACAGGGGATTTTTATTACTGTCTCCTTGCTGTGCTGGAGAGAGGCTGGGGTGGGCTTCAGCTGGAGGTCACTGTGTGGAGGGGTCACATCAGTTAGAGAGAGGGGCGCAGGGGAAGAGTTGCAGGGCACTAACACCCCACCGACAAAACTTTCCATCATACGTAGTCTGGGACTACAGAGCCGAGGGAGAACTGCAACCGGATCATCAGGGATCAATTGGGTCCAGCTTTGATGGTGTCTCCTCAACTGCTCTTCTTGTTCATGTTAAATGTGACCACAGCTGGCGACACTTTCACGCCACTAACTACCTACAAACTGCCACCCCCATCTCATTGGTGAGTCCTGAGCGAGAACACGTTCATGGGTCACGTTGAGCCCAAGTGATCCAACGGGGAGCTTCATGGGCACTAACACTGAGTTCTAACTCACAGGCACTGGGTCCTGGAGAGACAACATCTTTGAGGTTTGGAGAGACAGCAGCACTGAAGCTTGGGGGGACCACTCTCACCAATGTGCAAGAGGTGTGAGAGATCTGATCTAAAAGAGTTAAAGAGTCTGTACTCTGGAGGCATGTGATTGGTGGAACTCACTCTATATAGAAGTCCTGTAGATGTGTTTGAAGTCAGGAGGAGGAGGAGGCAGCAGCTGGAGACCTTCCTCTGATCTATATGAAGATATACTGACCGCTCGGGACCTCTCACTTATCTGTATCTATTGGGCACTAGAGAAGCTACAGCAGAATACAGTGACCACTGGAGATGTCCCACTGATCCATATGAAGATAAAGTGACCACTGGAGAGGTCCGTTGGGCTATATGTGGATATAGAGAGTGCTGAGGGCTATATGTGTGCAGTGACCACAGAGGAAGGCCCATTTTTGGATCAGAACCACTGAAGTCTTGCTGAGGAGAGACAGCTGTGCTGGGAACTGTAGGATCTCTGTCTCTTTCCGCCATGAAAATGAGTGTCAGGACTTTGTTGCTCCTCATCAGCTCTTTAATCTCTGTAAATATTTGGGGGGTTCACACCACAAACTTCCCCTCCCGCTATAACCTGTATACAGGGGGAGCTGCCCCTCAAACCCAAGTGATGACTGCACAGGGGGTAACTCAGGCACAGAATGGACTGCGGGCAGCCAGCAGGCACAGGTAAGTACCCAGCAAACCACTCATTTTGTGTTTAGGGCTTTTGGGGTACTGGGGGCCTCTGGGAACTGTAGGTTATGGAAGTATTGGATGTTCTGCATCTCTGCAGCTGGAAAACACTTATCTTCTAAGGGTGGGCATGCAAAAATTGTCATTGTTTGCTATGGAGTTCCTTAAAATATGCTGATTTTGCACCTTCTGGAAACCTTATGTGAATATTCTTGTATTCCTGTATCGTCTATCACCAGGAGGACTCTGGGCCCCTCTGTCCACAGTTCATCACCATAGCATAGGTGCATTAAATGCAACAGCTTCCTCAGCAGGCTTACATTTTGTTTTTGGTCCCATTCTATTCTGTATTACTAGTAAGGAACCCAGGAGTAAGTGCTCTACTCAGTATTTCTTGTAGGTACAATAAAAGCTCTACTTAAATCTGTTGTACTAGCAGGGCAGTGCTTTATTCTACATTGCTAGCAGGGAACCTAGGGGTGGTACTATATGCTGTATTACTAGCAGGGAACCTAGGGGTGGTACTATACTCTGTATTACTAGCATGGAACCTAGGGGGTGGTACTATACTCTGTATTACTAGCAGGGAACCTAGGGGGTGGTACTGTACTCCCCATGGCAGCAGTGATTGGTGTAGCTGTAGCAGTGGGAGGGACATTTGGCCATTGGGTTATTATCTATATGTACAATACACATTATTTCCCATAATTCCAGCACAAATGTGGGTACAAAGCAGCAGTGTCAGAACTTGCACTCCTCTATATTGGCAGATCCATTGCAAGTTGTATTTGTGTTTTTGATGCTGTCAGTGAGGGTGTGTCCTACAAAGGGTGTAAATTCCTTTAGTGCAGCATGAAAATGGCGTGCAAGGCAGGGGTTAATGCCCCCTTGTACAACAGTGTGGGGCAGACTGGAGCAGCACGTATTGTACTTCTGGGAATAGTTGTGTATAGAAGCTTTTGTGGGTGCCAAACTGAGACCCCCTATTATTTAGGAGAGGGGCCCCTTTGTGGCAGTGCTGGTCCCCAGCGTGGCATGGCCTGGGCATGGATTAGGATTTGGGGTACAATACACACAGACAGTGTCTCAGAGGGGCCAGCACTTATATATTATAGTGCCCCCCGCAGCAGAGCCCGGTCCAGCTCAGTGAGAGATCATTGGGACACGTGTTGTTTTTTCCTAATGTGTCCGGGCATGGGGCCAGTTCCAAAAATAGCAAAATTGGGTTTTTCTTTCAGTTTGATGAGTACATATTTATACAGCAATATCATAGCTCTCTCTGGGTGTCTGCTCCGGCCCAGCTGGGAAACCACATTCACACCCCCTTTATTTGCAGCCCCCCCAAACCAGCGGCTTTACTAGAATTTATGGACCCTGCAGCAAAATAATGTAATCCCCCCTAAAACTTTATAAATGACACATTATTCATGAACATATAGTGAAACTGCTTATAGTTCAGCGTAACACTGGGCCCCCCAACTTCTCTCACCCCCAACTTCTCACACAACACAGAGGATCAGTATAAAGATGTCCAGCGCTCCCCATAAACCTGCTTATAATCCTGAATACTATGCTTATACAGGGGGGCCACAGGACCCACCATATGATGCCAACTACAGTAGAACCCCCATTTTATGTTTCTCAGGGGACAAGAATAAATGATGTAAAGTCCAGGAAAATGTAAAATCAGGGAAATGTATAATATATATGTATAACATAGAGGGTCTTTCTTCCTTCCCATCTCTTTTACCTTCATCCCATTCAGACCAGGCAAGAATCCTCCAGTCTCTATTGTGCCCCCTGCCTGCAGGGATTATGGGATATGATAAGAGCAAACTCTGATTAACCCTTTCTGGCCTTATGTAAAATAAGATCTGGCTGCAACTGTCAGTCCTGTGATTGTGCCACATACTCCTTGATGAGCCCCACACTAATAAATATTATAATTCCTGGCCCCTAAGAGGTGGGTGCTGGTGGGATGCAACAGCTGGAGGGCTGCTGGTTTATTTACTGAGACTGTTACTCTCTGTTCCCTGCACTCCCTCTGAGGGGCCCCATTGATACTGAGGGTCAGTCCCAGTGTGGAGCTGCCTGGTGCTGCCACTGATTAACCCTTTAAGGCTGCCGCTCCTGGGTCTGACTGTGACCCGACAGTCTAGAGACCCAGTGACCCCCGCGGGCATTGTACCAGGTCTGGACTGGGGTTCCAAATAGGCCCTGGCATTTCTAGTACCAGAGGTCCAAACAGAGGCCAATAAATAGTCTATGGCACCTAACTGCCGCCCAACTGACACTTGCCAGATCTCACAGGTTGCCAGTCCAGGCCTGGATTGTACTTCTGGCCCTTATCAGGATTTGGGGAGAAACGGGTTCATTTAGGAGCCAGGAATAAAGGGACCAGGGCTGGGAAATCTCTTTCATTGACGTCATTTAGTTTATCTTGTCATTGCGTCATGTTTTCCACTTCCTGATTAGTCAACCCAAAAGCTTGCGCTCAGCCAGCGCCCCGTCACCCCCATGCAGCAGTTACACAGGCAGAAATGTCTCCCAGCAGCAATGGGACAGGTTATTAAAGGCACAGGCAATGGAATGGGCAGTGAGGGGGGAGGACAGACAGCATGAGCCGTTTGGAAGAGGACAATGAAATACAAAGTATCTGGTTCTGTTTCAGAGACAATTTTCAGAAAGCAGAATTCACACCGGGGCATTTCATCTAAACAGTTTACACCAACAATTCACATTTCATGTCAAACATCCCCCAAGAATAACAGACAGTAAAGCTGCTCCTATAAACAATCCCTCCTCCCTCGGGGGTCACAGATTCCTTTCCCTGTTGAGCAAATACAGACAGAGTTTGGGGGGATTTATGTCCCAACATTTTTTCTTCCACTCCCCCTGACAGGCCAGTTCCATATGTGATGTATATACCATATGTGATGTATATAGGCCTTTATGTCCCAGACAGATTGGACTGGTGCCCCCTGGAACCTCTCCTGCTGCCCCAGACACACTGACCCCTGATGGTTCAGGTCCATGGTTCCCCCAAAGTCTATCCACAGTGTAACAAATACACATCTAATAAATCTATATAACGCCCCAGGGCAGTACCAGTGATGCTCCAGAAAACAGTTGCCCCAAGATCCTTGTGTTAGAAGTCTTGCAACTTTAGATTGACACTCTTCAGCCAAGAACCCCAAGTGTATGGTTAGGCCTATAGTCCTCAAAGGGCTCATGGGAAAAAGTACCCTGGCAGAGGAAAAGCCTGTGGAGACATGGTCACTTCTCACTCTGGCTCATGAGATGCTCCTACTTGATTGCAACCACACTGGCCGAGACCAGGGTAACTGAAGCAGTTGCAGCCAATGAATTAGACAGATGTGTGGACTGAGTTTGTATGAAGTCAATGTATTGAGTTTGGGTGGAAGAGCAGTTGGCATTGGTGCCCAGCAGTGGTTGAGTCGAGGGTGTGAGTGTGAGCAGTGCGGTGTGTGTATGGAATGTGGATGTTCTCTCTGTGTTTGTGGGTAAATGTAAATTCTTATCCATACAGAATGTTTTACAATTCTTTAACTGCCCAATCACAGGGGAGGATTCATGGAGTCAGTGTGTGCAGACGGGCATGTCGCTATGGGCACTACACTGGGAACAGTAGGGGGGGCACAAGTGACATAGTCCATTAAGTGGTGGGGGGGGCTTGCAGTGGAGTCAGTGGGGTATTTGGCATAAAGGGAAGGGTGGATCTGGATGCTCATGCTGGGGCATTTCTTTCTACTTGTTGGAACGGCTCATTGCCTGGTAGATCTAAGAACAGCCCTCAATAGTAAAATCCAGGTCCCACTGAGACACATTCTGTTACATTGGGAAGGAAAAACTACAGCCTGCCAGAAAGCAGTTCCCTTCTAAAGTGCTGGCACAAGTCACATGACCAGGGGCAGCTGGGAAATTGACAAAATTTTTTGCTCCATGTCAGATTTCCAAATGAAATATAAAAAAATATGTTTGCTCTTTTGAGAAACGAATCTCAGTGCAGAATTCTGCTGGAGCAGCACTATTAACTGATCTTTTCCCATGACAGTATCCCTTTAATCACAGTTAAAAGTATACGTGCATCTCCATAGGCCCTACGCGTTTTGTACCCGCATGGAACTTAATCATGGGCCCATGGGGTGTGTCTATACTATACTATGGGTTACTACTACAATGATGTAACTGTGCAAAACTCAACCAGGGCAAAAGGAGTTGTTCATGAAGCCTCCATTTCCATGGAATCCCCTATAGGTAAAGCCCACCCATTGGGTTATAAGGCAACGGCAGGGCACCTGTTAATTACATCCTAAAGATATATATATATATATATATATATACACATATCTACTGACCTACAGACCCGTGCCATCCTCATTGGGGCTCCTCAGTTGAGTGCAGGGGTGTCTGATGGCTCCCTAATAGTGTAACAGTGGAGTAGGCCAAGGTCTGGGGGGTCAGGATGAGGGGCCCTTGCCACGCTTAGCATTAAATGAAATTTACCCGTGTGCCATTATACTGCTATATCTGTACCGGGTCCCTGACGCATTCTTCGCTGCTCCCTAGGAACTGGTGCGCATATGTGGTGACAAGGACAGTCAGCTGTATGGTGGAGGATGGAGCCGAGGCCTACGTCAAGCCGGAATATCAACCCTGCACCTGGGGGCAGATTCAGTGCCCACGTTCTGTCCAGTAAGTGTCATTAGCTGCTGCACTTATTCCTATTAAATATATAATATAGCCCATCTGTAACTATAGTTCAGTAAAGCAAACAAGGCTTATGAATCTCCATATTTGTGTGTTTGTGAGTGGAAGCTGCCATGCAGAATATGAAATATTACGTAAAGCCTAACAGGGCAGTGCCCTCTGGTGGTCACATCACAATGTATAAATGAAAGACTACCTACAGCGCTACGAAATAAGTTGGCGCTATAGAAATACATGTTAATAATGTGAATAATAATAATACCTGATTGAGCTTTACAATGAATCCGATTTCAGCTGGTTTGTCGGCAGTGCGGTCAACCTTGTTTTCCTCGGCAAGAAAAATCATTTTTGGTTGGGCAGTGCCTCTTTAGCCAATAGAGAATAGTCTGATGATACAGGAAGGAGAATTGATTAATGTCCATGCGTTACGAAGGATGTTTTTTCTCTTCATAGACAAAACAGGTTCCGTTCAGTTGATTCTGCTTCTTGTATCTCTGTTCTGCTTGTCCATCAGGTACCGCAGCTACATGAGACCACGCTACAAAGTGGCTTACAAGACAGTATCAGACATGGAGTGGAAATGCTGTTACGGCTACTCTGGGGACGACTGTATGGACGGCCCAACAGGAACCGCACAAATTACTACCTCTAAGCCAAGGCCCAAGCCTGTGAGGCCAAACCTGTCTGGGTCCAGTGGTGGGAACTCATTGAGTGGCTCCAGAGGAGAAAGTGAGTCAAGATACAATAGAGTAACCCATTTGTCTCTTTCCTTGAGCATCTATTTTAGTTAACCTGCTTAGCACCACAAGGGCCAGGATTGGAACACTGGGTTCACATCATGGAGGGACTTCAGTTTTACAATTCCATTCTTTTGCCTGTAATGTCTGTAGGTGATGGCCCTGGAAGCCATAGGGTGATATGGTCATATTAGATCACTAACTTGGTACTTTCAGTTCTATAAATATAAATATATAGAAACAAGAAAATTGATGTTACTTATTCATTTGTCCTCTATACTTTTTCTCCTCAGCTCCTGGGCAAGGGGACTCGGAAAAGGTGAAGCAGCTTGAACAAACTGTCCAGCAGTTAAGCAAGGAGCTGCAGAGCTTGCAATCCACCATGCAAGGGCTCCATGAGAAGTACCAGTCAGAGATCCGACTGACTGTGGAGACTGCCCTGAATGGGAAACAACTGTCAGATTCAGTTCCAGGGCAGCCTGGCATGAAGGAGACCCTTAATGATATACAGAGGCAACTGACTGTGCTCGACAACAGAATCACCTCTCAGGAGCTAGACAATCTGAATAATAAAAATGATAAACATCCAGGTATTACAGACAACACAATGACCCAAAAGCTTACAGACCTAAGGGTAGACATCCTGAAGGAAGTGGAGAGAAGAATGCAACAGTCCTGCTCCGCTTGCCTATCGGGGGTGGAAGGGTTCCGGAACCAGCAGAATGAGGACAGGGATCGTATAAGAGGTTTGGAGAAACTCATCAATTCTATAGATCAAAGGAACAAGGAGGCCATCCAGAAGATGCAAGTGCATGTAGTGGAGGTTTCCAATCGGCTGCCCAAGGATTGCTGTGCTGAAGTGGCTGATCTTAACAGAAAAGTAGAAGACATGGAAACGAAGGCCGAGACTCTCTCTGGGTCAGTCATTGAACTAACTGTGCGCATGGATAACCAGCTGGGCGGAGGTGACAACGTCGGAAATTCTATAAAGGGTCAAAACTTGAACAACCACCTAGAATACATAGAGGGCAGAATGAACACCACTCAAAGAAGCCTAGAGGACCAATATTTTCATTACAAGAATGATTTACAAAATTACTTGCAGGAAGAAATTCAGAAACTGAGGATTGATTTGGAAGACCGCATTACTAACAATGAGGAGAAAATAAATATTCTTCTGTCAGAACTGGTGAACAACTCTGCAGACTCAGTAGGTCAGACCATGACCAACTTAGCCCTGGATATAGAGTCCCTCAAGAACATGCAGGGGAGGAACGAAGGAGTCCTTGATGATGTTGTTGAGGACATAGAAAATCTAAAGAAACAGGTAACAAATACAGCCAAGAGTTGTGCCGATCAGTGCCGCAGCGGAAGTTCTGAGGTGAAGAACTCGGTCTATGAAATAGAGAAGAGAGTCAAGGCCAATGAAGACAAGATTCGTATAATCACTTCTGAGATCACAGACCTAAGGCTGTCTGGAAACTCCCTACAAGACACCCTTACAGGCTTGGAGGATGAGCTGACAAATGTCAAGGCCTTAGTGGATTCTAATGCAGAGTCTCTGATCAAAATGTCTTCTGACGTGAGTGAAACATACGATTCCAATAGTAGAGATATTTCCCACTATAAGAACAAGACCAATGGAAAGATGGTCGATCTAGAAAACAGTATAAAGTCCCTTACTAGGATGATACAGTTTGATTACAAGAGTTGTGGCCAGGTATGCTCCAATCTTCAGGAGGAAGTTGGAAAACTGAAGGAGCAGGTGGCCGAATGTACAGGCATTTGCCATCTTATTCAGAAGAAAACAGAGGAGGGTAAAGAACAGTCCGGCGCCAATAAACCTCTAGATGGTTTCAGTGTGTTTGGAGGAAGCTCTAATGTTGATCTCAAATCAATGCAAGGAGAGCTTTCTAACATTATTGTATCATTTAGCTCAATAAACGATACCATCAAAGACCTTCAGGAGACAGTTGGGAAGCACCATACAGATATCCTTGAGCTTGGAAACACCAAAGACAAAATAATCACTGAGATCAATAAGATCCAAGAAGAGGTTACAGAGCACATAGGGGACAACACAGAGAAATTTGATAATGTTCACAAAGTGATTGAAAAGTTTCAGACCACCGTGCTGGAAGAGACACAAGATTGTAGACAGTCTGCCAGTGGCCTGGAGGACAGAGTCTCCAAACTGGAGAACATCTGTGTGAAGCTTGATACGGTGGCAGGGAGCTTGCACAAGATAAAGGAAAACCTGAACAAACATGTATCTGGGCTGTGGAACTGTGTTCAAGAGGTCAATAGCACCCTGCGCACACACAGCTCGTGGTTTGAAAAACTCCACAACAGCCAACTAAATGGAATCAACAAGAGGATCAACACACTGAACAGCTCCATGTTGGTTCTGTCCTCTGAGTTCCAGAACTTCACTTTCCAAGACTTCATGGGTGAGTCATTTTATTACAGTATATCTAAAGCAGACCTACTACAACGCAATAAAGTCAGTATTTACCAATGTTGGCCTGGGGTGCTAGGGGTCCACCAGAAAACCTTGCTCCATTCCTCTTCAAGGCCAAATGGTTAGGTGAATTGAGGGGCTCACTAACCCCTCAGCCCACAGAGAGTTTACATGGTACCACAGCATTTATTATGAATATAGTTTTTTTTGTAATGGAGATAATTAGCAGATAAAACACTACTTCTAATAATGTACCCCTTAATTCAATAGAAGCAGCCCAATATTTAAAGGTGCAATATATATATATATATATATATAAAACAAATTAATAGGGAACATGTGATCTCTGCTTAATGAGACTACCAGTGGTAGGAGAGGCTAATTATATACAGTTTATTATTTTTACTCAGGACTTCTAATGGTGTGGGGGACCCCAACATCTCTGCCATTGATTTATTTGGCTCATGTTGAACATGGGTATATACTGCCCTCTTATGGTCACATTTCTGCATGTTGTTTTGTATTTCATGTATTGTTACCCTTTGCCCTTGGAAAGTATACCCCACACAATATGGCTATCAAAAATCTTCTCTTCATGTAGGACCCCCTGGACTTCCAGGACCTCCTGGTCCTCAGGGAAAACAAGGAGTTCCAGGTCCACAAGGACCTCCTGGACCCTCAGGAAAAGATGGTGCCCAAGGAAAACAAGGCCCAGTGGGACCCCCAGGTAAGGAATGTATATATATATATATATATTGGAAATAAACATAATTATACTGTTATCTTGACATGAGTATTGTTCCAGTTAGTGATGGTAGAACATGGGTCACACTGGAATCCAGATGGTTCATTTCTAAGTGGTGGAGGAAGGGAAAGGTTGCAAACATAAGAAAAGAGTTGTGGATCCAATCCAGTGGAATCTGTTCAGAGAGCAATATGCTAAGCCTGAATCCCTTCAGTACTTTGGTCTCTTCACTTTAGGTTAGTGGTATCCAAGGGGAGCTCTCTCCTGCTATCAGTCCTAAGGTGGAGCCCAAACTGATCTCTCTAGGATAGAACTCTTTACTGGGCTTTGTTGACACCAAGCTCCCCAGACACATCCAGTTGGGTCACAAGATGGAGGCCACAGAAGAGCCACCCCTTTCCAATCACTGTATTAGAATGTGACAGGTCACTATCTCTGCATGTAAATACTCCTAAATCCTCCTTTCAATAGAATTAGGAATTATTATGCAATAATTTAATATTTGTTGAATGGTGGTTCATTAATGTGCAGAGGGTGATGTATTAAAAGTCGCCAGGTTAGTAAACCAACCAATCACATGTTTGCTTTCAAACAGGTGACCAGTGAATGCTACCTGTTGATTGGTCGTCATGGGTTACTAGACTTGGTTCAAATGTTGTTACATTTATTATTACATTATCCAGTGAGTGTGATTGAAGTTGTGGAACAGCACAGAAGGAATTGCTTTGTTTGAATTTTTATTTTTCTCTTTGCTTCAGGTCTGCGAGGAGAACAAGGTACAGCAATTGTCTTCATGACACTCAAGGAAATGTCCCTAAACTTCCCCCAGCAAATGGATTAATCCCACCTCCCTGGGCACGAGTGTGGGATCTGATTAACTCATCCAGCAGACACAGTTATTGACCAGTAACACCCCTCCGTCCCTGCCTTTCTAGATATAATTGGGTTCATGTGCCTTTAAATCGATACCAGAGAATGAGAACTAAGGGTTGAACACGGAGTCAGGAAATTCCATGAGGAAAGGTCCCACCTTGTGGCTGAATTTAATGGGATACATTTTCCTTTATTACTGTAATTAAAGGGAATGTTTCCTGTTATTTTGCCTTCACTGATGAAGGAAACTCAATAGGAAATGAGATTTCTGTGTAATGTGTACGGCAGCCTCTTCCATCCCATCATTCGCTTTCTCATAATATGTCCTTCCCTTCTACCCATAATGCAGTAGAAATAATCCCATCTGTACCCATAATGCACATCCCATGCCTACATGATATTCCAAACCTCCCCCGTGTTCCATAATACGGAATGAGTGAATTAGAAGCTTTTTCTCCATCCAGTTTGACCACATGGAATTATTTCCTGCTAATGTTTCCCCTATGGAACATCTTCTGCTCCCAAATTCAACATCTCACTGCAGCCAATCACAGTCCCTTTGTCTGTCCTTGTATTCGGAGCATGTTTCGCCCTATTGCCTACTCACACCTTAATGAAAAGTAACTGGGGTAGATAGAGGTAGATACAAGACCCTGTTTGTGATCAACCAGGGGGAGGGAAACAATGATACCCCCTGATGTACTAACAATATTTTGCATTGTGTGCCCCCCTGCAGGTCCAATTGGGGAGTCGGCCCTTGCCCCACACATTGCCTTCTCTGCTGCACTTACCTTCCCACAGCTGGATCCCGGCACCATTGTCTTTGATAAGGTCCTGGTGAATGATGGCAACGCTTATGATCCGTCCACTGGTGAGTTCCATGTTGTGTATAGTTTTACACCACCGCCTTGTCAATAATTAGTCTATAATGTCTAGAAGAAGAAGAGAAGGTTGTTGGAGAAGAAGAAAATGAGGGAAAGAGAAGAAATACAAGCGGGAATGGGGGGTAAGGAGGGTGGGATGTGAGGATTAAGGGTCTAGGAAAGAAGAGGAAAGGGGGTAAAAATGGATAGAAAGAAGCAAGAGATGGACATGGAGTTGAAGGAAAGGAGACAGGGAAGAAGGGAAGAATGAAGAAGACAAATTGGAATAGAAAAGTTGAAAAGGTGATTAGTGGATGGTGAAAGAACAGAGGGAAGTGTAGATATGGGGGTAACTGGTATCAGAGAGGGGGTGATGGGAAGTACAATGGAGACTAGGGGCCGGGGGTAGGAACTTAGGGAAAAGAAGAGTAAAAGGAGGGAGGTGGGAGCTGAGTGTAGAAACCTGATATATAATTACACAGTGCTGGATTCTGTAACAGCATTGGCAGAATCTGTTCCGGGCATTATACACAGGAGCCAATCAGGAGCCAGATGGAAGTGCCTAGTGCAGGGGGAATAATGAGAATAAATAATAGGGTGAAAGTGTTGCACCTGGAGTTTCCTTTCATTTCTCTTATTCATGTTAAATACCCCTCTGATTCCCATATATATATTTATATATATCTTCTGATTCCCATATATATATTTATATATACCTTCTGATTCCCATATATATTTATATATACCTTCTGATTCCCATATACTGTATATATATATATACATCCTCATGCCAGTATAACACATCTATTTCAGGTATCTTCACGGCTCCACTGAGCGGCCGTTACTTTATCAGCGGCATCCTCACTGGGTACCAGAATGAGAAGCTGGAAGCGGTTCTGTCCAAGTCCAATTTCGGCATTGCCCGCACAGATTCGGCAGGGTATGAGCCCGAGGGCCTGGAGAAACCCCTTGTGGAGACCAAGACCACCCCGGGATCATTAGGGATCTTCAATATCATTCTACAGCTGAATGCCGGAGACACAGTCTGCATAGACTTGGTGATGGGCAGGGTGGGGCATTCCGATGAGCCCCTGACTGTATTCAGTGGCATCTTACTCTACGATGGAGAAGAAATATAACACGAGCAGTGCCCGTTTGCCCGTCTAGGCTGGCACCATTGTCTCCATTCCTACAGGGGGCGGCACAAGAAGCCATTGATACCATCGCTCAGTGACAGTATTCAGGGACGGGGGTCCCAAAGAGAAATGTCGTCCTTTGGAAATGGCTTTATTACCCCCAATGTTTTTTTATTCAAATTCTTTTTTATATCAGTGAGGACAAAGAACCCCAGGTTGTTCTATTGGGGGGAGGGAAACACAGTAACACGGGAAGTGCCTACTCACTCTATATATTGGCTTCCTATTGGGTAGATAAATGGGGGAGGTTGGGGTGGGTAATACAGTGTTTTGGGGTAACTTATCAGTGTTGAGTGTTTTGCACACGCATTCACAGCCTGGCACACATATACATCACTGCTGCTTCTCTTAAAAGCGTTGCCCATTCAATGACTCTGAGTTGCCTGTGGCCCAATACAATGGGCACTGAGAGGGGCTAAGGGTAGGGTGTAACCACAGAGGAACAGACCCTGCGGCTGCAGGGGGGCCCAGGAGGTATAGGGGCCCCCTAATTAATCAGCAACTCCAATATATATTAGTAAAACAGGACAACCTGGAGATATATTGGGGGCCCTAAAAATAATTTGCTGTGGGGCCCAGTAACATCTAGTTACACGCATTTGCTGTATGGAACTACTTCTCTCTACAGACGAGGAACCATCCTTGCCTATTGTATCTGGCTAATATGTGGCCTGGACTACTGGATCATGGGCTACTGGATCTGGACTACTGGATGATGGATCTGCAGACAGAACTAAGTGGCCCATGCAGGATTCTAAGACCAGCAGATAACAAAGACACCCCTTTGGGATTTCATGGGTGCTCATATGGAGCAGGAGGAGATATCATCATCTAGAGAGAAACCAAGGTCCCATTAACACCCACCACTTGTGAGAATTTAGGGGAAAACGACAGCAAATAGCTCTTTTTAAAAATAATCAGTGTCCGCTAATAAAGACCCAAAGTGTCAGACAAGGTGGTCTAATAAATGGGTTGGGGCAGCAGGTAGGTCCTTCTATAACAGCACATGTAAAATAATTAGGAGATTTGATTGGCTAACCCACCAGGCTGAGGAATCAAATACACAATATGCACTGATTTGATTGGCCAGACTTCTGGGACTGCGTGAGAAAGGAGGTGTGGCCAGTATCCCTTCCTGTTAGTTGATAAGTGGCCAACCAGGTTGTGACTAAGAAGCAACCAATTGCAATCTTACACCAGTCACAGTAAATAGTTGTCTGAGCTTCCCTGTGTGTTCCGATAACTGGCTAAACATCTACCTGTTCCATATTGGGGTTTACTATTTATGAGGTAACATATAATGTCACTATCTTGTCCACCTGTCCTACTGTCTCCATATAGTCCTACTGTCTCTATCTTGTCCTACTGTCTCCATCTTGTCCTACTGTCTCCATCTTGCC
>JAMBMQ010000250.1:13931-27889 GCA_024363595.1 Xenopus borealis | reverse complement strand
GGTCCCGATCAAGGGGCTTCTCCACCTCTACTCTTCTATTTTCCTAATTCCAAACTTTCAATTCATGAATTGTGCATTTAAAATGATATTAACTTTTGTAATTAATTTATCACTATAATCATTGAGAGTATATAATCAATTGAAAATCTTTCTTATTATCAACTGAAGTTGTAATTAATTCATTCACAATCAATTGTTTAATGAATTTTTCTCATGAATCTTAATTGATGAAGTAGGTTAATCACGTGCTAAACACATTTTTAAACCAATGAACTGTTAAGATACCATATTAATTTATTAAGCACAGCATAATCGCGTTTTTCACCGCTATGAGCACTAGCACTTTAGAAAAGAATTAATTGTTTCTCAGGAACCGAATATTAAGACACAGGAATTGAAAATCTTTCTTCTTTTCTTTTTCTTATATTGAGGACAATTAGTCCTTTTAAGTAATAAAGTTGCAATTTAGAGTATCAGTGTATACATATGTTTAATCCAGTACCAAAATCTGAGTGGGGGTTATTATCTATCTTTCCTCTTCGTTAAATAAATTAGGGGGTGTGGTCACTAAAATGGGCGTGGTCACAAACATTTGCTACGCTACTTGTGGAAACTTTTTTTGTCCCTTTTTTTTTGTGCAAATGTATTGTTATTGTTACTTTTTATTCCTCACCTTTCCAGTCAGTTCCTCTCCTATTCATATTCCTGTCTCTTATTCATATCCATTACATGGTTGCTATGGGGAATTTGGTCCCTAGCAACCAGATAGCTGAGGCTGCAAACTGGAGCGCTGCTGAATAAAAAGCTAAATAAGTGAAAAACCAGAAATAGTAAAAGAAATCCCTCTGTACAAGTCCAACCTTTTGGCTTCCTCAGTCACATTGATAAAAGAAAAATTATGATTTGTAAAAGTAAATAAAACGCACATAAAAGCAGTACGATATCAGCTGGATAAGCAGATGGAGCATTATTATAACGTTTCCTCAGGAAGCAAGCGTTCCAAGCTGGACCGCAAAGTGCGGCCCCTCCCAGCAGCCCTGACTTGCAGACACACCCCCTGCACTGATGCAGCACTCACATACCTCACTGGGAAACAGCTCCCCCTACCGGACACTGCTGGGAAACGCCCCACAGTCAGACTACAGCTAAACTGATAACCCAGAAGGGCCCAGTTATATCACGCGTGTGAGGGGCCAATGACAGGGCCCACAGTTATACCACGTGACGCAAACAGAAAAAGACAGCACAACAACAGGCCCGAGGAAACGGGATTTGATTGGTGTAAACACAGAAATCCGCTGTGCGACACTCGATACAGAGGGCATAGTATATTGAGAAATTATAACTCAATCCTCACGCGTGCCGTTCCCAAGCAGCCGACTTTATCCGGGCGACTGAGCGCGAAAGGAACACTAGGGGGCGTGCTCGCCGGTATGGGCGGGGCCGGTGAGAAGCTGAGAGAAGAGGCAGGCGGTAGTGTGAGCCAGTGCGGCAGATGTGGGCGGGGCAAAATGTTTGGAATGTTCCACTAGGGTCGGGGGGGGGGTTTGAAGTATATTCCTGAGGAGGTGGCATAATGGCGGCCGCCGCTGCTGCTGCTCCGTGTTTCACAATGGAAGAGTGCCTGTGTGTCCTCTGTGTTATTATATCATTACTACAAAGATTGCTGTGAAAGCTGAGGAATGTGATGATAACACTACCCCCTCAGTATTAAAGGGCCAGTACCCCGCCCCCCCCATATTCACCTCTGTATCAGATAGGGCAGCCTGTAGCTTAACTACAAAAACTGAGCTCTGTATAAACAGCCCCATCCCACCACACTTGTACCTGTATTGTTAGATGCCTGTTATGCAGGGGATTATCTGAGCTCTGGGATTAGGGTTGCCACTTTTTCTAGAAAAAAATACCAGCCTTCCTATATATTTATCTTTTTTCCCTATTAACATTGGGACCAACCATCAAAAATTACCGGCCAGGTGGCAACCCTGACTGGGATGAGCTACCTCACAAGGACCAAACCTGGAGGAGCTTCAGTTTCCCTGTTTAGCAGAGATCTTTCTGCATTAAACCAATAGACACAAGCCCTATTCATTGCGGTACAAGGGGGTTGTGGCCCTTTAGGGATCAACACCAGGCTGCTGGCAGATATATATATATATGTAGATATACAGAACCCCCGGCTGCCCCTCTATAGAGAAGCTGAGGGTTGTTCATTCAGAGGAAGGGCAGAGTTTGCAGACGCAGCAGTGCAGCGAGGCAAGGTTGACATTCCAGCAGTGACATTGCCTCTTGTTTTGAATCTTTATCCCAGAGTTCCGGGAGCAATGGGGGACCTGAGAATCCTGTGCAGGGGGCTCATGTGCCTGGATATTATTAGTGGTGGATAAATACCCAGAGGAGGATTCTGACAGCAGCTAAGTGACCCAGTGACTGTACTCACTACTACTATATACACTGACTGATGAGCTGACTAGAGCACATGCCATTGGCTATACACTAAACTGTATTTAACCCCATCCCCCGTGTCCCCTGTATTTATTCTTTGGCATACCTCCCAACATTTTGTAAGTAAAAAGAGGGACAAAAATTTATTTTGCACACAACACGGCAACATTTTTGTGACCACGCCCATTTTTGTGGCCACACCCCCTCATTAAGATGTTTATTTTACTAAATTTGACAGGTTATGAAAGTTTGAAAATAATTCTCCTTATCTAAACTGTTACAATTACTTATTTTCTTATCTCAAAAGTGTTACAAAGTATCTTATTTGCACCTGTTAGCTGTTCTGGGCTCTCTGCCAAAAGCCAATTAAGTTAAAATCTTTGTTTCTTTTTCTGGCTGTTCAGTGCAGAGAAAAGAGGGACTTTCCAGTACAAATGAGGGACAGCGGGTTGAGCTCTCAAAAGAGGGACTGTCCCTCCAAAAAAGGGACAGTTGGGAGGTATGACTTTGGGCTCAATTCTAAATCCTCCTCCAATAAGACTGTGACTCCCCACAGTTACCCCCATCAGTCACACATAGGGGTGACACCTTTATTTAATAAAATAAAACCACACACATTGGTGTCAGTTAGGGTTGCCACCTTTTGTAAATTTTTTTACCGGTCGGTGGGGCCAAAATTATTTTTTTTTGCAGACAATTTTTCCGACACATTAGTCTCTCCAAAATGAAAATCTCGGTCAAATTGTCTTTTAAAATGTCTTTAAAAGTCGTGTAAAATGTCGTCTGTACGATGAAAAGATATGGGACATTTTAGGAAACTGTCGGCCTTACGAGACATTCAGAGATGTAACATCTGCCTTTGTGAATTCGCCGTTTGTGCGAGATTTTACAAATTTGTCGACCGCCACTTGTGCGTTATTTATTTTACCGACACTTTTGTGAATTCCCCCGTATGTGACTGGAAGGAGAAATATAAGGAGGCTCCTATATCACCCTCGAAGGCATTCCCTGTAGGATTTCTGTAACTATATATTATTATTAAGGGCTTGTCTAGGGAATGTTACTGTTACCCTATCTGTGTCGTTTATAAGGGTTTCTTGTTGATCCAGCTAGTGAGATCCTATGTCAGTGAGGCCGGTACTTACCCCTGTGTCCCCTGATAGTGGCCCTGCACCCAGCCTGTATAAACTGTATAATCTGTATAATCTGTATAAACTGTATAATCTGTATAATCTGTATAATCTGTATAAACTGTATAAACTGTATAAACTGTATAAACTGTATAAACTGTATAATCTGTATAAACTGTATAAACTGTATAATCTGTATAAACTGTATAATCTGTATAAACTGTATAAACTGTATAATCTGTATAAACTGTATAAACTGTATAATCTGTATAAACTGTATAAACTGTATAATCTGTATAAACTGTATAAACTGTATAAACTGTATAATCTGTATAATCTGTATAAACTGTATAATCTGTATAATCTGTATAAACTGTATAATCTGTATAAACTGTATAATCTGTATAAACTGTATAAACTGTATAAACTGTATAATCTGTATAAACGGTATAAACTGTATAAACTGTATAATCTGTATAAATGGTATAAACTGTATAAACTGTATAATCTGTATAATCTGTATAAACTGTATAATCTGTATAAACTGTATAATATGTATAATCTGTATAAACTGTATAATCTGTATAAACTGTATAATCTGTATAATCTGTATAATCTGTTCTTTGTGCTGAGTCACACGTCCCAGGGTGCAGCACTTACACCTTTACTGGGCGCACCCCACACCCTGCACTTCAGGGTCACCTGCAGCTCTTTCTGCCTCGTTCAGGAGTCGCCACTGATGGTTGTAGGGAAGTTTGGAGCAAAGTGCATTGTGGGCAAGAAACATGGCTATTTGCACCTCTTCTTCTTGCCCCCTGATGCCCCTCAGTTAATAAGCCCCATTAAGTATCACATGACATGGGGGGGGATGAACAAAGGTTTGCTGGGGTCCATGGGAGATTCTGTTAGGGTTGCCACCTCACCCCTTTAAAATCGAACACATATGGAATACACAGCCTGCATGGCTAATTAACAATTCATTTAGATGCATGGCTGCACATAAATCAGTTCAGTCTGCAGCATGCATCTAAATGTATTGCTAATTAGCCATGCAGGCTGTGTATTCCATATGTGTTCAGTTTTAAAGGGGTGAGGTGGCAACCCTAGATTCTGTGCTGGGCTGGTTCTGCACTTAGAGCCCAGCTGCTGATTCCATGGGGGGGTGTATAAGCCACACCAAAAGACACCCCTGAACCTCCCAATCCCATAGAAACCTGCCTGACGTGACAGAAGAAGACTTCTGGAGGGTGGAGCTTACCAGTACAGGTGGATACACTGGGAGGTACAAGGCTCCAATCTGTGGGCTCAGTGGGGGAGGGGCAGTATTTAAAGGGACCTTGGGGAACCAAACCCAACCCTCTCTGTCATGCGACTGGGCCCCTCAGCTGAACACACCACACACTTCCAGAAAGTCCCTCTTGGTGAGATCCCATCCCCTGACTCCCTCCCTGATTTTATGTTCCTAGGGG
The DNA here is from genome assembly GCA_024363595.1 of Xenopus borealis. Lineage (NCBI taxonomy): Eukaryota > Metazoa > Chordata > Amphibia > Anura > Pipidae > Xenopus > Xenopus borealis. The sequence continues at coordinate 22,845 of JAMBMQ010000250.1, read as the reverse complement.
GTGGGACACCAATCAGAAAGGTGCATTGCACTTGCATACTCTTACCTGTGATTGGCCGGGGTCTTTGTTTCATATCTGGGTGCATGAGTTCCCATCGTGTCAATTAGTTAACCATACCTCCCAACATTTTGGAAGTAAAAAGAGGGACGACATTTTTTTTTCTGCATGTATAGACCACGGCCATTTTGTGGCCACACCCCCTAATTACCCTGTTTATTTGGCAGGTTATGAAAGTTTGAAAATATTTCTCCTTATTGAAACTGTTACCATTACTTATTTTCTTATCTCAAAATTGTTACAAAGTATCTTAGTTGCACCTGTTAGCTGTTCTGGGCTCTCTGCCAAAAGCCAATTACGTTAGAAAATTTGTTTCTTTTTCTGGCAGTTTGGTGCAGAGAAAAGACCTTCCAGTACAAATGAGGGACTGCGGGTTGAGCTCAAAAGAGGGACTGTCCCTCCGAAAAAGGGACAGTCTGGAGGTATGGTTAACCCTCGGGTGACTCAGCACCATGTGACCAGCCATTAACCCTTACTGGACAAGCGGGTGAAGATGATCTGCAGGAGGAGCATAACCGAGGCTGAGGCGCAGAAGAGCGAATCACATGGAGACTGAGAAGGAAAGGGAGGAGCTGTACTAACTCTTCCCCTGTGGCGGGGACATGGTAATGACAATAATGGGGTCACTGTTCCACACCCAGAATATGAGACCCTTCCCTGGGTACGTGTGGATAGGGGTGTCCCTGGGGGGATCCTCTCTCTCTCTCTCTCTTACATCATAAGATTGTGGGACAAATCAGCAGGAAAAAGATAAGGGGCAGAACTAGAGGGTATTACATATGTATCAGCAAGTTCATTGCCTTGACTAGGCCAGTAACATAGTAGCCAGGTGGCAAATTCTTGCTGGTAGTCTTAGGGGCATTTGGTCATATTTGAATATGCAAATAAGGGTTCAGATTTGGTTTGGAGCTGCTGCACGTGCTCTGAGCAAGTTGGGTGCAAGGAGATGTGTGGGTGCCCCCATGTGCTCAGTGATAGTGACCAATCATAGGGTGTAGCATTACTCACCAGAGCTGATACTTTCCCCACTGGGGCCAATAAGGGAGAGTTTGGTGCTTGAGTCGGTTATAAGTGCAGCTCTTCCTTCTCCCATGGGACATATAGGGTTAAACTTACCCTTTATCCCCCTCCTGTAGGGTTAGCTGGTGTGCCCATGAGAGGAGCAATAGTTGTGTCATTCATTCTGGTACATTCTCTCCTGATGTCACTGGGGACACGTTGGGAGCCGGGGACACATTAAACGCCTCAGTGACCTTTGCCCTGTCTATAGTTAATGAGCCAATCAGATCTCATATCCCCCTAATGTGCTGCACCCCTACAGTCTCTGGGGTGTACTCTCTGCTGTGAGTTGGTTACAAACACCTGCAGTCTGAGCACTACTATGCGCAAGAATTGCAGATTGTTTCAGAATATCACTACCCATTTTGCAATTTCAGCACTCTGAACTGGGACATTTTAACTGGGACCATATGAACTGGGACCATATGAACTGGGACATTTTAACTGGGACCATATGAACTGGGACATATGATTTGGGACCATGTGAATTGGGACATATGAACTCAGACCATAAGAACTGCAACATAAGAACTGGGACCATGTGAACTGGGGCCATATGAACTGGGACATATGATTTGGGACCATGTGAATTGGGACATATGAACTCAGACCATAAGAACTGGGACATAAGAACTGGGACCATGTGAATTGGGACATATGAACTGGGACCATGTGAAATGCGACCAAATAAACTGGGACCATATGAACTCGGACCTATGATTTGGGACCATGTGAATTGGGACATATGAACTCAGACCATAAGAACTGAACCATGTGAACTGGGACCATATGAACTGGGACATAAGAACTGGTACGTAAGAACTGGGGCCATGTGAACTGGGACCATATGAACTGGGACATAAGAACTGGTACGTAAGAACTGGGGCCATATGAACTGGGACATAAATACTGGCACCATATGAACTGGAACATAAGAACTGGGACCATATGAACTGGAACATAAGAACTGGGACCATATAAACTGGAACATAAGAACTGGGACCATATGAACTGGGACATATGAACTGGGACATAAAAACTGGGACATTTCATCTGGGACATATAAGCTGGGTCAGAGGTCAGAGAAGAACTGTCCCTAACACCAGGGGTCACTAGAGAACATGTGTGATGTTTTTGTATGTACAAATATAAATATTATTTGTAGCCACAGATGTCATGAACTTATTGTTTTGCTCATCAGCTGCTCCATTCCTGTTCCTTTCAGGAGATGATCATATTCCAGGAGACCCAAGCAGGACAGCCACCATCCTTAGGCACTACAGTACAGCTGTTGGCCTCCTAGATTTTCTCATAGTCTGTACAGAGATACACACCAGAATTTGGACCCCTAGTGACAAGCACAAACAGGAACATCCCTCCAGAAGTACGCTTTACTTCTAGTGCAGCAACCAAGGAATGGGGACACAACATTTGGAGAAGACATAGTAGGACTAGTAACCAGCCAGCACAATTTCTTATTTATTACACATTTATTATTATTACAAGAAACCTGAGAAATAGCAGAAATAAGGTTCTGAGGGAACAGACATGGCCAGGCACTCGCCAATAATCTCAGCTCATTAATAAGAAGCAGTTGCCTGAGGCTTAGGATCAAGATGTTCTTTATAGACTGTCTATAACAAGTCCATGTTTTTGGGACATACTATTTGCTGAGTAGAAACAAACTAATCACGTTATGGACCTTACACACGTTTTCTCTAGAGTTCCATGCATCTCCAGCCAACGGAGACCAAGACTGGGCACTTAAATGCTCTTTAGCGGTCATCAGCTCATCTGAAGCCTTCATCCAAATAAAAGATAATTTAAGATGAGTCAAACAATTTGCATTTTAATAAAATTATTTACATCCGAATTGCGTTGGGGATTTGCCCTCGCTCTTACCCGCAAGAGAGTACAACCACAAGAAAGGAACTATAAGATCAGTTTTGTTCCCTTCCCTTCATAACGTTTATTATTATTATTATTATTTTTATTATTATGGATGCCCTGTAACTCCATGTTGTACACTACTCCCCTTTGTCTCATCATCCTTATGGGGCATCGTTATTCCTGAACATGCTCCTCAGGGAAGGCTTACATGCACAAGGCAGCAAGTAGCATTAGTTCCATTCCATGGCTAATCAAATTTCATCCTCTGTCCTCCTTTCTTCATACATCCCTTCAGTCTCTTCCTTTTGTTGTCTGTCTTCTCCTGTTATGGTGTCATGAACAGCCTCCTCAGCATCATCTTCCCCTTCTTGTAAATTGGGCTCTTCCTTGTTCTCCTCGTTTCCTTGCTCAGGTAAACCCTGAGAGTCAATTGGCGAAGGTTGATGGTTGACTTCTTGCTTTGAGGTGGTATCTTCAACTTCCAGAGCCTGAACTTCCAAAGGTCTTACCTGCAGCTCCTCATCTTGTTTCTTATTGGTGTCTGTAAGATTCTCGGAGTTGTCCAGTCCCTGTGGCTCCTGAGGTGGTGGAATGACCATAGATACATTGTCTTGAGAGACATCCTCTTCAGATGCATAGATAGGAGGAGTCACAAGCTCAGGGGCACTCAGAAGTCCATCCCTGTTTAGATCTTGTTTCTCTAAGACTTCATCCACCATATGTATGACCTACTGACAACAAAAGGAGGGGGCAGACAAGAGGGTTTAGATGGTGATTCCACTGGTCAAGTGGCAACCTTCAATGCACCTGTGTCTGGCTAATGGCTCTCCATCCATTACTAGCTTATCATACTAGCCAAGTGGCAACCCCTTACATACTTGTGGGAATTATCAAATTCCTGGCTAAAGTCTCACCTTACTGAATCTCACAGACGAGTAGCATCCTCCACTGATTCAATATCCGTATCTGGGGCAGGAACAGGTGAGTGAAGCCTAAGTACCTGTAGATTCTCAAGGGTAACTAAGCAAATGCAATTGCTGACCTTCTTGCACATTTTGCTGCAGTTGCTTTTACTTATCAAACATGGGTGCAAACACTGGAAGAACACACCAGAATCAACAATAAGGTGCCTTGGGTGGAAGAGCAAATAGAGCCTCATTAGAATCAATCCAGCTTGAGAAAAGACTAATTATATTTAAGCAAATTAGCATTAGGGTGCAGGTTCTTAGCCCCTAATAAAAGAGGCAGGTATGTAACCTACACAACATGCCAATGTCCCCTTGAGGTGGGGATCATAGCCACAACTTTGCCTTCATTTTCCTCCTCCTATAACCTGCAGTTGACCTTAACTACCAGAGAGCACTTTCAGTCCCAGAAGAAGTCCTGAATGACTTTCACTTACAGATTCGTGGGTTGGTTCTCCCTGTGATGCGTGAGACAGAATCCCACTGAGAAGCTGCATGAGTTCCAAGCCATCGAGACGCCCACTCTTGTCATAGTCATGGAGGAGGAAGAGGTGGAGAATAGCTGGGTGGGAAGGAAAATGCCAGAGTGGCAATCAGTTTGGTAGACTAGTCAATCCAAAGTAGTCTCCAAGCATCTGCTTAACTTTCTGTATCCTGTAGGACTATGTTTGGGAAGCCCTTAAGGACAGAAAAAATGACTGACCATGCTCTCCTGATTGGTTGCTATGGGTCAGGTACTTCAGCCTTCTCCCTAAGAAGAAAAGAAACTTCTCCTGTGGCTTACTGATTCCATGTGACTCAATGGGTGGGTACATGGTGGGACTGACAACTCAATGTAGTTCTCTCCCCCAACCACCCCCCTGCCAATACTTCTCTTCAAACCCAAATGAAAAGTGCCCCCCTGTGGAGCAAAGTCCTGCCTGTCTTAGAACACAAATATTATGGGCCATGGTCTCTTACCCGTCTCTCTCCTTAGGTTTGAGGCATTGGTTTCCAGTGGGTCTTTCTTCTTCAAATACCCCTGCAGAAGGCTGCAACCAAGAATAAGGCTGGTCATAAAGTACAGAGTGAGGCTGGGTGGAAAACACTGCTTAAAGGGGAGATAAACTCCAGAAAATGTAACTTACTGGAAGTGCCTCTCTTTCTCCACTTATAACAAAACATTCAAGTTGACTGCAAAAACACTTAGGGGCAGATTTACTATATTCACATGAAGGATTCGAAGTTCGATCGAATTTCAAAAAGATTAATTAGAATTTTCGAATATGCAATGACCATCGCATTTTTAATATTCGACCAATTCGAATAATTCGAAAATTCAAATTTAATTGTATTCGAATATTCGACTATTCGATGGTTGAAGTACTTCCCCCTTTCAAAAAAAAAATCGATTGGCCAGTTCACCAGACTGAACCTACCAAATTGCTTTAAAAACCTATGGGAAGCTCCCATAGGTGTTTTAAAGTTTTTTTTTTTTTTATTCGATCCAAGGGTTAAAATCGTTTGAATCGTTTGGTTCAAATGTTTTAATAGTTTGATCGAATATTTAACTGAACGATCAAATTTTTCCTATTCGATCATTTGAATAGCGGTAAAATCATTCGAATTCGATATTCGAATTCAAAGGAATTTACTTCCCTCACTATTCACATGGTCGAATTTTGAATTTTTTATTGCTACTGGCTGTGAGAAGTTATTCTGCTGCTCTAATTGGCTATAGTTGTGTCTCGTTATTGGAAATTTGCACTATCCTGATTGGCTAGTACTACTGGCTTGGTAACAAAGAGCAAAGCGTTAGGAGTAGTAGGGCCAAAGAGAAGGACTTACCTAAGCTCTTCGGGGCCCTTGGAGAATGGGTTTCTGATCTGTACGCTGCCATCGGGCTCAGACCTGGGGCAGAATCAGAATGTATGAATAAGATGGCACCCTATTAATCACATGCCACAGGGACTCTGCTTCCACACCCCTCAGGTAGGCAATGGGCATTGTCCTTACCAAGCTCTGGGCATCCATTAGCATTCCAGGCTGAGACACCATCAGATTATATAAGAATACCCATCAGCACCCTGAGAGAGGGGTCAATACCATCAGCTCTAACCCCCATGGCAGCCGAGCACGAGGCACAACACAGATTCTCTGTGATTAGCAGTTGGCGCAACCATATGGGCATGGCATGCCAAGGAGAATAATTAAGGAATTAGACAACCTAAAGATGTTGTTCTACAACTCCCAGCATCCCTTTAACAGCAGTAGACTCTCACTCACCTGGCTCCTCGTATTGTCCGAGGAGCTGCCCATCCTTGACCCAGAATTATAGGCAGCAGTAGAGCAAAAACACCTCTCATGTTGGAGACCCTAAAAGAAATATAACAATACAAACATTGGTACTTACCAGCCTGAGCTATAAGGGCATGGCACTGACAGCCTAAGGGGTAGATTCATCAAAGAGTGAAGTTCCGCCACTAGAGGGAAATTCCACAGCTCTCAATTCATTTCTATGGGATTTTGCAAGGCGTATTCATCAATGGGTGAAGTGAAAGTTCACCCTTTGATGAATACACCTTTAAAAATCCCATAGAAATGAATTGAGAGCTGTGGAATTTCCCTCTAGTGGCGGAACTTCACTCTTAACTTCACTCTTTGATGAATCTACCCCTATGTCTCCAGTTGGGTTGTGGTGGCTATATACTCAAATACAGAATGGTCTAACTAACCATTTCTTCCTGCCCAGTTGTCCCACTCAAGAATTTTGAAGCCACTGGTCTCATTACAGGTTTCGTTTCACCCAGTGAGTATATTTATGTATAAAGTAGTCTGTCTCTGTCCATGGTACCTTCTTCAATGCTAGTACATTGACCATCTGCAGAGACCTCCTTATACCTTCTACTTGTCTGCCTATATGTCCAACTGTCCAGCTGGTGAAACACTCCGGAGGTTTCTCCCTCTGATAAAACCTACAACAAACCAAACTGCCCATAGTGACCCATCTCTATACAGGAACTGAAGCTCCTCAAAACCTTGTCCACTTTCTCCTCTTCTTCTTCCAAAGATGTAATATTCAGAATTCCCCTCCCCCAACACCCTCATCTGACTGCCAGTATCACCCATATGGTGAAAAGCAATACAGACCAGGCCCATACACCCAACCATTGTAATGTATATGAGTGAGTTGCATTTATAGACCTGGGCTGGTGGTTGGGCAGAATTCATACAAATTTTTACATATTGCTCTCTTTCTGCCATCTTGCCCTACTTGTGTTGCTGCTATGTTTCCTTACTGACTCCATCTTGTCTTATCTTCTTCAACCTGATTTATTTTCTTCATCTTGCCCTACTGTTATCATATTGTCCTATTGTCTTAATTGTGTCCTTCTGTCTCCTTTTTGTCTTTATCTTGCTCTACTGTCTCCATCTTGCTCTACTGTCTCCATCTTGCTCTACTGTCTCCATCTTGCCCTACTGTCTCCATCTTGTCCTACTGTCCCCATCTTGTCCTACTGTCTCCATCTTGTCCTACTGTCTCTATCTTGTCCTACTGTCTACATCTTGTCCTACTGTCTCCATCTTGTCCTACTGTCTCCATCTTGTCCTACTGTCTCCATCTTGTCCTACTGTCTCCATCTTGTCCTACTGTCTCTATCTTGTCCTACTGTCTCCATTTTGCGGTACTGTCTCCATCTTGTCCTACTGTCTCCATCTTGTCCTACTGTCTCCATCTTGTCCTACTGTCTCCATCTTGCCCTACTGTCTCCATCTTGTTCTACTGTCCCCATCTTGTCCTACTGTCTCCATCTTGTCCTACTGTCTCTATCTTGTCCTACTGTCTCTATCTTGTCCTACTGTCTCCATTTTGCGGTACTGTCTCCATCTTGTCCTACTGTCTCCATCTTGTCCTACTGTCTCCATCTTGTCTTATGGTGTTCCTCTTGTCCTACAGTCTCCTTCTACTCATATGATACCTTCCTTCCTAGAACTGTTGCTCTGGACTTCCCGCTAAACACAATTCTGTTGGACACACAACTTCTACCACTTATTAGGTGACAACAAATTCATAAAATCTGCAAATTCAACAACCAACTGCTCATTCACTCCCACCTGATAATTGCAAAGGATCTGTCTCCCACCCCATGTCCTCCATTCATCTCTTGTGTGTGTCATGTTGCTGCTGTCAAGTTGCCCTAATGAACATTATCTGCCAGTCTGTCCCCGGACACTCGAGTTGGCCATAGACGCACAGATGATAATATCGTCCGAAACTAATTTTCTTATGATATTCAGTGCGTGTGTGGTGGGAAATGAGCCGACATTGTCAGAAGATTTAGATATTGGTCGGCTGGATGATTTGATGGGATGTCTTTGAAGGGTCCTTAACATGGGCCACTGTTAGTGCTGAATAGTCAGATACAGGTAGACTTCTATTGTTTCTATATATATATATATATAATACACAAAAGCTGTGAATATCTTGTAAATTATATCCTTATAAACGGTGAGTTCTGATGTCATCAGTTATAAACGGTGAGTTCTGATGTAATTTCTGTCACATGACTCACTGAAACTTGTGTATTATAATAAATAAAGTACCCCCAGTTGTAAAATATGAGGATATTGTATAATAACACTCAGCCTTCGGCCTCATACTTTTATATGGTCATAAAACTCCTTATATTTTACAATAGGGGGAACTTTATTCACTATATATCTGACCATTCAGCTCTACACGTGTGTGTTAAAATGAACAATCTTTCTTGGAATCATCTTTTCCGAGACCAATGGCCAGTGAATCAGTTTCCCTCAAACACAATAATCATGTGTCCATTGGTCTAATGACAGAGGCCTGAACTCTAAAACCTTTACTCTCTCTTATTTCACTCACTCACCTGCACTCACCTGCACTCACTCACTCACCTTCACTCACTCACTCACTCACCTGCACTCACTCA